>VZQC01008331.1:2295957-2347708 GCA_009823505.1 Rhizomys pruinosus | reverse complement strand
CCCCGCTGGATGGTTGGGCTGTGGGGGTTTGGGCACAACAGCCTGCAAATTGGTTTCATATGAAGGATGCTTGTACTCATGGATCATCACATAGCTAAAAAATGAAAAAAAAAAACTGAGAGAAAGATGCAGGACAGTTATGGCAGAATGCATGATCTGGCATGCGGTGGGAGTGGGGGGGAAGGGAAAGGGAAATATGCCTGAACTGAATTGGAAAATGATGTATGAAATGCACAAAGCATCAATAAAAAACATAAAAATAAAACAGAACGAGCACAAATAAAAGTCCTAATACTGCAACTAAAAACACTTGAGAGACAACAACAAATGAATCTTAAACCCAATAAATTAATTGGAAACCGCATACAGGCACACATCAAAAATGTTTATACCAAAGATTCAGGGATGTTTCAACATATGTAAATCAATAAATGTCATAAAGGACATAAACGGACTGAAAAACAAAAACCACATGTTCATCTCAATTGATGTGGGAAAGGCCTTCAACGAAATTCAACATGTCTTCATGTTTAAAGTCCCAGAGGGAAATGGACTGTAGGGAACATTCCCCAACATAATTAATGCCATATATAACAAACCCACATTCATCATCATTCTCAATGGGGAAAATTAGAAGCATTATCTTTAAAGTCAGGAGCCCGGCAAGGCTGCCCCCTAGCTCGACCCCTTTTCAATATAGTGCTTGAAAGTCTTGCTAGAGCAGTAAGACAAGAACAGGAAATTAAAGGAGTGCTAATTGGAAAAGAAGAAGTCAAATTATCCCTTTTTTGCAGATGACATGACAGTTTACCTAAGAGATGCCAAAAACACCACCAGAGAAAAAAAGAACAGTTTCAGTAATGTTGTAGGATAAAAAATAATCTAGTTTTCTAGATTAATAAGTAGCCTTCAGCCATGGCAAATAATGTATATGGGTAGAAGGTATAAATCCATATTTTAGAATAATATAAAATTAAAAGAATTAATGTGAACTCCTAAACATGTATCGGAGTTAAATGGAGGACATAACACTGCTACATGTATGACACTTATATAGGCATATTTTGGAGCAAAACAATTGGGAAGGAAACACAACAACATATGAACTGGGTCACAGAATGGACTGATATAGTTAAATTCTGCCCCAAACCATAAATCCTTACACAGAAAAACATTAAAAACACTGAGAGACAGATTCAGGACATGTATGGCAGAATGCATGATCCGGGGTGGGGTAGGTGGAAAGGAAAGAGGAATATGTGTAAATTGAATTGAAAAATGAAGTCTAAAATACACAAAATATCAATAAACGTATTATATTTTAAAAACTTGTTGAAAATCCAGTGACTTGCTGAAGGTTGAACAGAGACTTCACCAGTAAGGAAGTAAAGATTGTTGAGAAACATCTTAAAATGTATTCAACATTATTAAAAATTAAGGAAATGCAAATTAAAACCACACTAAGGTATCATCTTACTCCAATAAGACTAGCCAATATGAAGAAAACAAAAGACACCAAATACTGGAGAGGCTGTGGGGAATAGGGAACACTCATCCACTGCTGGTAGGAATGTACACTGGTACAACGACTGTGGAAAGCAGTGTGGAGAAACCTTAAAAAACTCAAAATGAGCCTACCACCTGACCCAGTCATACCACTCTTGGGTATGTACCCACAAGACACATCCTACCGCAAAGATATATGCACAGCTATGTTTATTGCAGCTCTCTTCACAATAGCAAAGAGATGGAATCAACCCAAATGCCCCTCAACTGAAGACTGGATAAAAAAATGTGCACTATCTACACAATTGAGTAGTTCTATGCAGCAGTAAAGAAAGATGACATCATGAGCTTTGCTGGTAAATGGAACTCAAAGCAATTATAGCAAGTGAAGTAACATAGTCCCAGAAAAAAAAAGGTGAATGGTTTCCCTCATTTGTGGATGCTAACACCAAATCCCCAGTTGGCAGGCAACTGAGCAAATTTATTATTATATTTCATTGTACCTGAAAGCAACTGTGCTATTCCAATATAAATCTATAAATGGGCTCTAGAACTGTCCTACCACTTATACTCACACATTGTAATAACCATATATAGATGGAGGATATGTAGTCACATTCTAAAATAAGAATGTAAAGTTACACGACTTTATACCTGCATGCAAATTTACTGTTAAAATGTGAATCTCTAAATGTGTTTAGGAATCAAACTATAGTTTATTTTCAGAAATTTTTATTTTGACTTATGTGTGGAGTATATATATGCATATTTTGTAATAATATAAAAAATTAAAAAAATTATTTTCCAAAAAAAAAAAGAAAATTCAGTGACTTTACAAAGATGCTAATATACATATAGGGTAAATAAGATAGAGTTGGTGTACTGAAATATGAACTGTATAAAAGTATTGATAATTGTATATGGTGTATACCTATATATCTATAATTATCCAAAAAATTAATGCTGCAAAAATGTAGCCTTTCCTTATACCAACAAAAAGAAAATGGAGAAAGAATACAAGGAGGCCTTCACATTCACAATAGCCTCAAGAAATAATAAAATATCTTTGAACAAACCTGAGAATTATACTAAAGATCTATAAGGTAAAATTTTAAACCCTTGAAAGAGATTGAAGAAGACCAGAAGATAGAAGGACCACCCATCCCCATGGATTGCAAGAATTAATATAGGAAAAATGATCATACCATAGTAATATACAGATTCAATGCAAACCCAATCTTCACAGACTTAGAAAAAAAATCCTAAAATTCACATGGAAAAACAAAAGACCCCGGGTAGCTAAACCAACCCTGACCAAAAAGAGCAATCAAGGGGGATTACTCTATTACAGGGCTATAGCTATTAAACAGCCTGGTACTGGCACAAAAACAGACCTGCAGAACAATGGAACAAAAATGAAGATTCAAACAGAGCACAAGCAATTTCAGCCACTTCATATTTGACAAAGGGGCCAAGAAGACTCAATCGAGGAAAGAGCATCTTCAGCAAATGGTGCTGGCAAATTTGGATCACCACTTATAGAAGGAGAAAATTTAACCCCTACCTTTCACCCTGTACAAAAATCAACTCAAAATGGATCAAAGACCTAAGTGTGAAATCTGAAACTCTGAAAACAATAGAAGAAAATGCTGTGAGTAACCTAGAAGATACATAGGTGTAGGAAAAGACTTTCTAAATCAGACAGCAGCTGTGCAGGAAATGAGGTCAACAATCAACAAGTGGGACCTCATTAAACACAAAATATTCTGTACAGCAAAAGAAACAATCAATGACTGTGGGAGGAAAGCTTCAGCAGTGATACATCTGACAGAGGATTAATATCCAGTGTATATAAATTACTTAATAAACAAAGGAGAGTTAACACAAATGACCCAATCAAAAGATGAAGTAATCAGAGGCAGAGGTAAACAGATTCCTATGAGTTCAAGGCCAGCCTGATCTACATAGTGAGCTGCAGGCCAGCTGGGACTAAAGGGAGACCCTTCCTCGAAAGAAAAAAAAAAAAAAAAAAAAAAGACATGAATGAATGCATTCACTAATGAAGAAGATGACTGAGAACATCTTAAAAAGTGCTCAACATTGCTAAATATTTAATAAGAAATGCAAATTAAAACCTTAAATAATTCTAATCAAGGGGAAAAGACTGGCTATGATCAGGAAAACAAAATCATCCAAATGCTGGGGGAGGTTGTGGGAAAAGGGGAACACTCATTCACTGCTGGAGTGAATGCAAATTCGTGCAACTCCTATGGAAAGCAGTGTGGAGCGCTCTCAAGAAACTGAAAATGAGCCTACAACCTGACCCAGTTATACCACTGCTGGGTATATACCCACAAGACTCATCCTGTTGCAGAGATACGTGCACAACCATGTTAATTGCACCACTATTCACAAGAGCAAAGAGCTAGAAACAACCAAAGTGTCCTTCAACTGATGAGTGGATAAAGAAAATGTGGTCCGTCTACACAATGGAGTTCTTTGCAGCAATAAAGAAAGATGACATCATGAAATTTGCAGGTAAATGGATGGAACTAGAAGCCATTACGCTTGGTGGTGTAACACAGTCCCAGAAAAACAAATGACATATGGTGTCCCTTATTTTGTATCCTATCACCAGATCTTTATATGTAAGGCAAACTGTGTAATTGTTTTATTTTTTAGTGAATATAATACCACGTTACCTGATGATACTATAAAAGTACATTTAAAACATACATCAACTTGCTATGTAATTTAAGAGTGTAAAGTAATATTTAGTTTTACATGGATTCAACTCTTCTATTAAAATGTGAATCCCGGGACTGGAGAGATAGTCTAGTGGTTAAGAGCACCGACTGCTATTGCAGAGGACCCAGGTTCAATGCCCAGCACCCACAAGGCGGCCGAGAAGTGTGTGTAATTCCAATTCCAGGAGAACTCCATTCCAGGGGAATCCAAGACCCTCTTCTAACCTCCGCGGCATTGCATGACACGAGAGCACAAACCTAAATGCAGACAGTACACTCATACACAAACAAAAATAAATAAAAATTTTTGCCGGGCGTGGTGGCACACACTTTTAATCCTAGCATTTGGGAGGCAGAGGCAGGTGGATCTTTGTGAGTTCGAGGCCAGCCTGGTCTACAGAGTGAGTTCCAGGACAGCTGGGGCTACAGGGAGACCCTGTCTCGAAAAGATCAAAATAAATAAATAAATAAATAAATAAATAAATAAATAAATAAATATTTTTTTAAATGTGAATCCCTAAGCATGTTTTGGAAGTAATGTACAGTGTATTTTCAGATGTTGTAAATTTGGTATATGTGTGGATTGTACATATGCATATTTTGGAGAAATATAAAATTAAATGGAACAACAACAAAGAAGACTTGTTCAAACGCTGATCAAAACAGTGAACTTCTACATCTAAAAATTTAAACAGACTGAGAAAATGGTGCCAGAAATATATGGCAGAATGCACGAGTTCTGGCAGGGTAGGGGGGATGAAAGGGGGAGTGGGTCATATTTGATTAAGAAACGTTATATGAAATGCACAAAAGTTCAAAAAATATTAAGAACAAATAAAGAATTGTGACTTGTTTACTGGACTAGACTGGCTGGTCTTCAGAATCCAGGAAGCCACCTGTTTCCAACTTCCCCAGGGCCCGCTACCATTCCCAGGTTCAGGATAATTACATACGTTTTGAGGATTGAACTCAGATTCTCATGGTTCAGGACAAGCACACTACCAAGTGAGCTATTTCCCAAGGCCCCTCCACATATTAATTTACATAAATTGTACATATTTATGCATACACTGCGAAATTTTATTCCATATATTCATGTCAATGTATGTGTACTCTTTTACTTTTGCCTTTAAGATTAGGTTTTGCCATGTAGCCCTTGCTGACCCCACTCCTGGGTTCAAGGTATCTTTCTGACTCAGTGAGCTGAGTATCTTAGACTATTGGCTTATGCTGGGTGTGTAGTATTCAAGGGTAAGGGTTAGAGTGAGTACCACAAGTGATATGGTACCTGCAAAGGATGGGTCTTGGTTGCCAAGCAGAACAAGGTAGGGTTCTCCTCTACTTAAGGGGAAATCTGCTACTGAGTGTGAATTTAAAGACTACACCTGGCATAATATGGAAATATTTGAACAAGGAAAACCGAATCTGAGACTACAGGACCACATGTCATCCACAATGAAGAATTATGAGGTGTTTCAATCCGTGGTTTCACACTGAAGAAATTGGAAATATTTAAACAATTGACAGGGCCTTGTGGGGGGTGGGGGGCCAGGAAGCATGCTACTTTATCCTGTATGAGGTAGCATAGTAGTCCCTTGGGCAGAGGCTATGTGACTTCATCTCTGATTGACAAAACCTGCAAGCATCTGGCTAATTTTCTGAGGTTGGGAAGATTTTGGTTTCCTTTAATAATAATGATGCAGGAGTCTCACAAACCTACAAATGCAGCACTTTTCTCTGGGTTCAGGGGTAGGGAGTGTGTCTGAGAGGGTGAAGGGGACAGATTTTTGTCCCACAGTCCCCAACTCTGATGAACCTGAAGATCCTGAGCACTCAGATGGCACATGCCCTCCCTCATGATGAGCTACTCTAAGATTGATTGGGTTGCCTGCTCATACACACCCACAGTTTTAATCTTTTGGACAGGATGTTTTGTATTTTTGAGACAGTCACACATTGCATCTCAGACTGGCCTTGAACTCAGGATTCGTCGCCTCCTTCAGGTTCCCAACTTCTGAGCTTACAGACCTACAGAGCCACTCCTGATTTGAGGTTTTCCCTTTACATTCTTACTCTACCTTCTTACTATGCAGTGATTAGTTTAGCAAACTTCTATGCATGCTGCTGGTCATCTCAAATCCTTCTCATACAAAATAAAGGATTGACCCTATCACGTCTAGAATAACGTAGGAAAAATTGAGTTTAGAAAAAACAATGATGGGACCTGGAGAGATTTCTCAGCCATTAAGAAGAACACTTGCTGTTTGAGTGCAACAGAGGATAGATCCAGGGATTTCCCAGGACCACATGGAGCCAGGTGCTTCAGCCAGTGGATTATTGGATTATTGCTATCACTGGGTTGCCTGGATATTGTATCATGGTTTGTTGGATAATTGAATCATGGTCTTGTGTGGCCATGGGGGCAGTCACCCTGCTAGCTGGTATAAAAAGTGGGCCTGTTGCCAGTTTGAGACTTGAGTGCACAGAGCTTAGATCAGGGCTTTCCGAGGACCACCTGAAGCACAAGAGTACCCAGGTCAGGTAAATGAGGCAGACTCCCCCTAACTGGAATTGCTGAGGGGGTGACCAAGTGGATTTTTTGGAGAACCTTCAGAACAGAAAGGGAAGGAGGGAGGGAAAGAAAGAAAGGAAAGAGTGAGTTAAAATTGAAAGCCTGAAACAGAGACAAATTCAAACACAGCATAAACAAGGAAAAAAAGGAAAGCCTGAAACCAACACAAGTCAACACTCCATAAACAAGGATAAAAAAAACCGAAAGCAGATCCCTTCAACACGGTGAAAATGCATTTGATTTGCATCGGAATACAGGCAAAGGGAATCCACATGCCAGAGACACATAAAGGACAACATGGGAAAGGTCAGGATAATTCCACACCAAGCTCTACCAATCTGTGGAAGATTCCTACAGTAGTATCCCCCTGGGGTGGCCCCAGGACACAAGATCTTAGAGGAACAATTCAGACATATTCAAAGACTCAAGATATAAAGAACAAGTAGAACAAAGTAGAGAGAATGAAAAACCACAAAGGACCTAGAGGTAGAGAAAGACAAACACAAGAAAGAAAACTAGATGGAAAGAATGACAAACGCAAGAAAGAACGAGAGGGAGAGAATGACAAACGCCAGAAGAAGTGGAAACACTGAAAAAAGGAAACCAACCAGTGAGCAAGGAGCTACAGGAAGAGATTGAGAAGCTCCAAAGGAAATGGAAATACTTAGAATATCTCACTGAAAATGCAATAAAAAGGAAATCGAAAACCTCATCCAGCAGAGGAAGGAAAGGAAAGAAAGCCTCAGAATCAGAATGAGAGCAAAAGCAAAAGATTACTCAAGACATGAAGAAAACATGAAAAATGAAACCGCCAAGGAAAAGATTATGAAAATTTCTATAAAAAACAAAAGTGGGTGGACAAATCAGTGAATGTGGGACTTAACTAATGAAAAGTCAAACCTCTGCACAAGAATAAGAAGGAGAAGAATTCCCAGGAATGGATTTCCGTTTCAACAGTAGATGATAGAAAAAATTTCCCCAACGAAAAAAGACAACCCATACAAATACAAGAACAAATATAGAACTGCAAACGATAAGATCAGAAAAGAAATTCCCCATGTTACATATCAGATAAAAATAGAACCTAAAACAAAGACCAGAACAACTGAAAGCTACAAGAGAAAAAACAATTGTTAACATAAGGGAAAAAATCCATCAGAATTAAAGACTGAGCTTTACAGAACGTATGAAAGCAAGAAGACATGGAGCAAAGTAATCCCAGGATAAAGGACTATAGAATGTCAACCAGGTTAATTATAAAAGGGAAAAATGTGGATTCAATAAAAGAGAGAGAGAGAAACCCCGAGTGCTGGGATTAATGGTGTGTGCCACCACGCCCGGCTGAGAAAAACTTACTTCTGTCACATCACTAGATCAATGTAATTTCTTACTGTATTCTAAATATGTATTCTCATATTTAAAGACAAGTGTACCTCTCACCACTCATCCAAGAAAGCTTCTTTTTGCAACATATGGAGACTATTACAGAGTTCTGCAACTGGTCAAATGCAGGGAAAAAATGTCTCTGAGATACCCAGCCCTAAGTGAGTCAGCTATAATGCAATCTCTATTTACACCTATGGCTCAGGAAACATATTGGAATGGAGTGCAGAATAAATATTAATGCATCTCTCAACTATCACCAGCAAAACTTCCTCATACAATAGATTGCAATTAGCCCAGAAAGCCTCAACTGGCCCAAGTACAGAGAATAATAGTCTGCACACTGCATATCCCTGGGTAGGCTACCTCCATCAAACCACTGCTAACCTGGGCTTAGGAACCATTGTGGAGGAGGGAGTAAAGGACTGCAAGAGCCAGTGGTGGTGGATGGCTACAAGAAAACAGTTTTCCAGGTAGCTGGGAAGTTATTCATGTGACCTTACAGCAAGAATGACAGCATGCCTAAGACTCATACAAGTTTAAATAAGGCAAAAGTCCCAGCACAGAACTGGGAAAAGGGGTAGGCAGCCCCAACCTTAGCTGAGAAACTAGTAGCAATTGATGACTATTGGAAGGAGAAGAGTTGCTCTTCTTTAAGGGATAAATTGACCAGGGTTCAGAGGATGTACTCACTCACACTGAGGGACATATGGGGACCCAAACTTGACTTGATAGGCCTTAAACTATGTGATAGAATGCATGAAATCTGATGAAATCTGATGATGAGGTTATGGGGAAGGAAGTAGATAGGGAAGTATCTTCCTAAGATAGGAAGAAGATAAGGAAGTAGAGGGGGCCTAAATATGATCAAGGTGTATTGTATGAAATTCACAAAAATTCTGTTGCAAGAGGGAGGTTAGTTTCATGCATTAGTATTCTCTCTACACTTTGTTCCACTGAGTCCCAGGATTCTTAAGTAGAGGTTCACTTGTAGATGTGTGAGGTAGTATTGGGCATTTGACAGATATTTCATCTCTGTGTGTTACCAGAAGTGGAATTCTGTAGTAGTCTCTGTATTTTACAAAAGAAGCTCCTTTAATGAGTGGTGACTAGCATACTTATCTGTAAATATAAGGATCTATATTTAACACATAGTAAGAAATTATAATTGTCTAGGGATGTGATAGACTTGAGGTTTTTTCTAAGAT
Source organism: Rhizomys pruinosus (assembly GCA_009823505.1). Taxonomy (NCBI): domain Eukaryota; kingdom Metazoa; phylum Chordata; class Mammalia; order Rodentia; family Spalacidae; genus Rhizomys; species Rhizomys pruinosus. The sequence continues at coordinate 2,338,292 of VZQC01008331.1, read as the reverse complement.
CTATGTCCTCTCAAGCCATGTGTATTTGGCTATGTTTACAGTGCCACACATGTGTTTCCTCCCATTGAGTGGGTTTTATGTCCAATTAAGTAGCTGTTGATTACCCCCAAGATAAAAGTACCACTACTGCCCCAATATAGGCAGTGGATGACTTGCACTGAAGGATGTCACAGGACATTAACTCAAATCTATAAGCCTTAACATAAATGACAGAATTCATAAAATCCAGTGTTGAGGGAGGTTATGGGAGGATGCCAATGAATAAGGCCCCCAAGAAGGACTAAGAAGTTGTGTATGAAATACAAAAAAATCAATAAAATATTTTTAAAAAGAAATTTGGAAAAATTTAAAAAAGTATTATGTGCTGTTGTATCTGCCCCCAGTTATTTTGCTTGTGTGTGTGTGTGTGTGTGTGTGTGTGTGTGTGTAGGGAAAGCACACAAATATTCTTCTGTGCTAACCATGGGGACATGTGCCTCTAGTCATAGATATTTGGGAGGATGAGGCAGGATGATTCCTTGAGCCTCGGAGGTCAATGATGCCATGGCAATAATACAGAGATTGGGTCTCTAAAGAAATAAGCAAACAACTCCCTTCCGGGTTGAATACACAAAAGCAAGTTTGATTGAGAGTGAAAGTATTTCATCAGCATATTTTGATATTTTGATAAAATTATAAGTATTCACCATCTTTATTACATTTTCTTCTGTGCTGTTATGAAATTGACTCTGAAGGTATGGCACATTTATCCTTTAATGAAAATTGTAATTACAAGCTGATTCATTAGCAGTGTTTGTCAAGGCACAGATATCTTTTTATGCATATGAGTGTATTGCCTGGGTGGTTGTAAGTGCACTTGTGTCATGCAATTCCGGTGGAGGCCAGAATAAGACCTTGAATTTCTGAGAAGTGGAATTATGCTGCTGGGAATAGAACCTGGGTCCTCTGCAAGAGAAGCCAGTGCTCTTAACCACTGAGCCATCTCTACAGCCCCACAGATATCTTTTCTTGAAAGAAATATTTGAAGAGTAGAGGAACATATGGGGAATAAGTTTGAGTACAGTGGAAGTTCAACATTATCCCATGTTGGTTTCAATCTCTGATTTCTTTAAACAAACCTGACACACCTGAAGCTGTCTGTACAGCCCTTACCAATAATTACCCTCCTTCTTGTTCCACTTGTCTTTATATATTTACCATTTGCTTACTCTTCATGAAAATATACATTCTATTTTTACATCCTTTAGAATTTTACATGATGCCTATGTGCATAATTTTCTATGTCTACTCTTCTTCCCTCACCATGACCTGAAGAAGAGGGGATTTGTCAGGGACAGTCCCAGGCACCTTGATGAAAACTTTTGCTTACAAATAGATCCTGCACAGCCCTTCTCTCTCCACTCACCTTGACCATGCTGGCCATGACCTTCCTTGGAATTACTGAGCAGGGATTTTGAGGGCTGTTACTTTTATTGCATGAAAAGTAGGAGATGGGTTCTGAAACCTAGAAAGAAGAATTGTGTGGTGTTTTTGAATGAGTGTCCCCCACACAGGCTTTAAGTATTACCAGACAATGTATTGTTCTCCAGTTTTGGTGGCATTGTTTTGGGATGTATTAGAAGGCGTGGCCATGCTGGAGGAAAGTACTTCATTGGGGGCAGGCCTTTAGTGAGTTTGACAAGCCTTGCATTCTCCAGCCTCTCACTCTCTCTCTCTGCCTTCATGTGCTCCTTGCAAGATGGACCTCAGCTTGCTGGCTCCAGCCCCAGCCAAACCATGCGAGCTTTCCCACCAACAATGGACTCTCCTAATTCCCTGGAACCCTCATTCGTAAGCTCAAATAAACCGTCTTCCTTTTTTAATTTCCCTTGCTCATGGTGGTTTTATAACAGCAACAGAAAAGTGACTAATACAAAATGCTTGTTACTTAACAGATAGTCTGTGACACAAAATGCAGTGAAGGTGCTGGGATACCTCACAGACCATAAGGCACAGCAGAACATAGGCCTTCAGGAAAGAAAATGGCAGGCTATAAGCCAAAAGAAACCTATGGTGGGCAGTCTCTGCTCTCAACTGCACAGGATGAAGTAGAGAAGGATTATCATCACTGACAGACATTTCTCCCTAAAGATCAGAATGGATACCCTTTAAAGGCTGAGAACAGGCCTTAGTTTGAATGGGTCCATTGGTCCCTGAGGAGGGACATGGCACAAAGTCTGAGAACAAGTATATCTGGGAAAACTAGTGGTTAGGAAATGACAGGATTTCTGTGGTACGACTGATGTGATTTTGAGTCTCTTAAGAAGTGCATCAGTTACAATTCTTACTCATCCTCTGGAGTGTCTTGAACTGAAAGGAAATCAGAACAGTATTCCTGGATAAGTTGGGCAGATAAGGATGGCCACGTCATGTTCTTATCCATATGTGTAAGGTAAAAAAAAACTTTATTTCATAGGAGAATCAAACATTTGCCACTAGTTTTGGGGAAGTGATAAAACAGTAGAGGGTCGTCAGATGACAGGTACTAAATACCATTATCAGGGAGGAATAAGTTGTAGTGTTTTACAACACAGTAATGTCCCTGTGGTTTACAGCTGATCACTTATATTCTAAAGAAAGAAATTAGAAGGCTACAAACACAGACATGGTACATATTTAAAGACAAGGAAGTTAATTTCCCTGACTTACTGAGAACCTAGTATATACATACTTTGAATTGTAATACTTATTTCCATAACCATGCAGGATTATTATATGTCCATTAAACAACAGACATTTGAAAAATAGTCTTCTTAGAAAGTGAGGCTTGGTGATTCACATCTGTAATTCAAGCACTCAGAAAGACTAAGGGCAAATACATGGGTGCTCAAAGTGTCAGTCTGAACTTGGCATAAGTGAGGACTATGTTTCATAAAAATACAATCATTACAGGCAATGGTGGTACACCCCCTTTAATCCCAGCACTCAGGAGGAGAGGTAGGCAGATCTCTACAAGATCAAGGCCACCTGGTCTATATACGTGGAGTTCCAGGCCAGTTGGGGGTATAGGGGAGTACCCTTCCAAAAAAGACCAAAACATGCACACACTCTCACAAACACAGACACACAGAACACACACACAACAACACACACAGACGCACAACACACACCCACACACACAAGCACAAAAATCAAAGTTTTGATGGAGTAATAATATGGACATGAAAATAAAAGAAGAATCAGAATGAAATTTTACAATTATCTATCTGTGGGTGCACACGAATCTGTTTGTATGTGTGTGTGTTTGCATGTTTGTGTGTGTGCACCTGTGCAGGTGCATGTAGGGGTATGCGCCTGTGTGTTGAGGTGAGAGTCCAATGTGAGGTGTCATTCACTGGAAGATTTTATGAAACGTTCCCTATCAAGAAGTGAACATAGGCAGGCCAGTGCAGGCAGGCAGAACCAGGTGGAGCTCTGAAACCAGGCAGAGTGGCCTGGCCCCTCCAGCATAAAATCAAAAGTGCAAAAACCTGAAGCCTAGACCAGCCAGCCTTTCACTAAATAAGAAGATAACAAAAGGTACATTAAGAAAACAAGCAAGTCAGGCCTTCAAATAAATGAAGAAACACCTGATGTTTTTGTAACAGATAGGAAAACAAAACAGATCCATATGCCACGAGCACAACTGAAAAAAAATAACATGGGAAAAAAACAAAATAATAATGTTTGCTAAATGTTACCACTTGTGAATAGAAGCCTCCTATAATGAGAAGTCCTTGGAGGTAACCCGGACTACAGATCTAAAAGATACATATACTCCAAAGAAATCAAGGAAATTAAGAACCACAGAGAAACAAATCAAAGAAATGAAAGGAGAGAATGACAACTCTGGAAGGAAATGGAAATACTGAAGAAATCTCAGGCGAATGAAAAGGAAATAAACACGTAATTCATCGGTCACAGGTAAAGGATGGAAGTATAATCCTCAGTAAATCAGAATGGATGAAACATAGTATAAGTAGAATATCAAGAAATGGATTAGTATAACATGGAAGACTTTGAATGCTTCAATGCAAAGATTTTATTTATGATGTATATATAAATATCTAATCATTGATATAGTTTTGTATTATCGTAAATGTTTGTGGATCTGTTCTTTTATTTTATTTATTTTATTTTATGTTTTTTTTTTTTTTTTTTCTTCTTATTATAACTTCTTCTTTGTTCTTATTTCATAGGAAAGAAGAATCCCAGGACCTTCAGATAGAATTGATAGATGAAAATTTTCCACAAGACGAAGAAAGACAGACCCATACAAATACAAGAAAGCCATAGAACACCAAATAGACAAACAATCAAAAGAAATTCACCTGATACATATCGAGAGTAAAAATGATAAGATGCCTCAAGACAAAGACAGAACAACTGAAAGCTACAAGAGAAGAAAACATATTGTTGCATATCAAGGGAAATCCATCAGAATTACAGATACTTTTTATAGGTGAAACGTTGAAAGCCAGAAGAGCTTGGGACCACAAAGATTCCCGAGTTTCTAAACGATTATGAGAGTAACAAACCCAGATTCTTTTTTTTTATTATTTTGTTTTTTTTAATGTTTTTTTAATTAACTTTATTTATTTCTGTATGTGTATGAATGTACTGCCTGCATGCAAGTCTGTGCACCCGTGTCGTGCAACGCCGCGGAGGTCAGAAGAGGGTCTCGATTCCCCTGGAGCTGGAGTTCTCCTGAATTGGAGTTTCAGACGGCTCTCGGCCGCCATGTGGGTGCTGGGGATCGAACCCGGGTCCTCTGTAAGAGCAGTCGGTGCTCTTAACCGCTAGGCCATCTCTCCAGCCCCAGCAAACCCAGATTACTTTAAACAGCAAAAGTGTGTATAATAGTTGAAGGAGAAAGAAAAAATATTGCATTACATAAACAATATGAAAGAATACATGTCCAGAAAACCAAGCCTTCAGAACATACTGGTGAAAATTCAAGGAACAGAGGAAAGGAATGAATATTCCCAAGTGGTGAGAGAAAGTAATTAATGAAGGTATGACTGTGTAAATACAAACCTAGACCAAAAAGGCAAAGAGAAAGTAAATTGATGGGAAGCAATATACATCTCTCAATAATAACCTTAACTCTTAATGGTTTGAAATCCCCAATCAAGAGACACAGAGTGGGACAATGGATTAAGAAATTGAACCCATATTTTTGTTGTCTACAAGAAACCCATTTCACCTTCAAGGACAGTTAAAAAGATAGGAAAAAATATTCCAAGCAAATGGTACCAAAAACCAAGAAGGAGTTGCTATTCTAATATCAGACAAAATCGACTTCAAATTAAAACTAATCAGAAGAGATGAAGAGGGTCACTACATTCTTATCAAAGGAACAATTAACCATGAAGATTTCATAATCATGAATACATACACACCGAAATCTTGTGCACCAAACTTCATAAGCACAATTCTGTAGGAGGTTAAGGCACATATTAATCCCAGCACACTACGAGTGGAGGACTTCAATACCCCACTAAGCCTACTATACATGTCAACTAAACAAAGAATAAACAGAGAGACATCTGAACTCAACAATAAGATACACCAAATGGAACTAATAGACATGTACTGAATATTCCACCCAAACAACAAAGAATATACTTCTACTCAGCACCTCATGTAATGTTCTCCAAAACTGACTACATGCTGGGACACAGAAAAGAACTTAACACAAAAAACTGAAGTTATTCCATACATTCTAACAGACCACAATGCAATAAAGTTTAATATCTACATCAGAAGAATCCTTACTCTCTATAAGAACTCATGGAGACTAAACAACATACTCCTGAATAATGAATGGGTCAAGGAAGAAATAAAGAAAGAAATAAAAGTATTCCTAGAATTAAATGAAATGGACAATACAACAGAACAAAATCTATGGGACACTTTAAAAGCAGTCTTAGGAGGGAAATTTAGAGCCCTAAGTGCCTACATTAAAAACACAAGGACCTGACCCAGATCAGGGACACAGAGACTGCACCCTAGTTATTTGTGGCATCTCAGCTTCCTGTGCGGACCAGGTGAAAGTCTGTGCCCCTTTGGCAGAGAGCTGGACCCAGATCCAGGATACGGAGGCTAGACCCTGGTTACCAGTAACACATCAGTTTCCTTTCTTTTTCAATAAATATAACACCTGGTGTTATTCATCAACTTGCTATGTAATGTAGGAATGTAAAGTAATATTTTTTCTTTACCCGAAAGCAACTTTACTGTCAAAATATGAATCCTGGGCTGGAGAAATGGCCTAGTGGTTAAGAGTGCTGACTGCTCTTGCAGAGGACCCACTTTTGATCCCCAGTACCCACATGGCAGCTAAGAACCATCTTTGACTCCAGTTCCAGGAGAATCTGAGACCCTCTTCTGACCTCCGCGGCATTTCATGACATGGGTGCACAAACCTGCATGTAGACACATAAAAAAATAAATAAAATTAAAAATGTGAATTCTGAACACGTTTTGGAACTGACCTATAATTTATTTTCCAACGTCATAATTTTGGGATATGTGGGCCATATATGTAGGCATATTTGGGAGTGATACAAATGAGAAGGAACAAAACAACATAAACAAAAAGACTGGGTCAAGGAACTGAGTGAAACAGTAAACTTCTGCCCCAAACAGTAAACTTCTGCACTCAGAAATTCAAAAAAGACTGAGAAAAAGATGAAAGACACCTATGGCAGAATGCATGAGCTCTGGCAGGGTGGGAAGCAAGGAAGGGGGAATGAGTATAAATTTGATTAAGAAATCTTGTATGAAATGCACGAAACCCCAATTACAAAAAACAGAAAGAGCACAAATAAAAGACCTAATACTGCAACTAAAAACAATTGAGAGACAACAACAAAGGAATCCTAAACCCAACAAATTAATTGGAAACCGCATACAGGCACACATCAAAAAGGTTTATACCAAAGATTCAGGGATCGTTCAACATATGTAAATCAATAAATGTCATAAAGGACATAAACGGACTGAAAAACAAAAACCACCTGTTCACCTCAATTGATGTGGAAAAGGCCTTCAACAAAATTCAACATGTCTTCATGTGTAAAGTCCCAGAGGGAAATGGACTGGGGGGAACATTCACCAGTATAATTAAAGCCATATATAACAAACCCACAGTCATTATCATTCTCAATGGGGAAAATTAGAAGCATTTATCTTTAAAGTCAGGAACCCGGCAAGCTGCTCCCTAGCTCCACTCCTTTTCAATATAGTGCTTGAAAGTCTTGCTAAAGCAGTAAGACAAGAACAGGAAATTAAAGGAGTACTAATGGGAAAAGAGGAAGTCAAATTATCCCTTTTTTGCAGATGACATGACATTTTACCTTAGAGATGCCAAAAACTCCATCAGAGAAACAAAGAACAGTTTCAGTAATGTTGTAGGACAAAAAATTAATCTAGTTTTCTAGATTAATAAGTAGCCTTCATTCATGGTAATTAATGTACATGGGTAGAAGGTACATATCCATATTTTAGAATAATATAAAATTAAAAGAAAAAATGTGAACTCCTAAACATATATCGAAGTTAACTGGAGGACATAACTCTGGTACATGTATGACATTTATATAGGCATATTTTGGAGCAATACAATTGGGAGGTAACCACATCAACATATGAACTGGGTCAAAGAATGGACTGATGTAGTTAAATTCTGCCCAAAACAATAAACTCTTACATAGAAAGACATTAAAAAGACTGAGAGAAAGATGCAGGACATGTATGGCAGAATGCATGATCTGGGGTGGGGTAGGTGGAAAGGAAAGGGGAATGTGTCTAAATTGAACTGAAAAATGAAGTCTGAAATACACAAAATATCAATAAATGTATTATATTTTAAAACTTGTTGAAAATGCAGTGACTTGCTGAAGGTTGAACAGAGACTTCACCAGTAAGAAAGTAAAGATGGTTGAGAAACATCTTAAAATGTGTTCAACATCACTAATAATTAAGGAAATGCAAATTAAAACCACACTGAGGAGGGTCTGGATAGATAGCCTAGCAGTTAAGAGCACCGACTACTCTTGCAGAGGACCCGGGTTTGATTACCAGCACCCACATGGTGGCTAAGAACTGTCTGTAACTCCAATTCCAGGAGAACTCCAGTTCCAGGGGAATCCAAGACCCTCTTCTGAATTCCATGGCATTGCACGACATGGGTGCACAAACCTACATGCAGGCAGTACACTCGTACACATACAAAAATAAATAAAATAAAAAAACACACACACTAAGGTATCATCTTACTCCAATAAGACTAGCCAAGATCAAGAAGTCAAAAGACACCAAATACTGGAGAGGTTGTGGGGAAAAGGGAACACACATCCACTGCTGCTGGGAATGTAAACTGGTACAACCACTGTGGAAAGCAGTGTGGAGAACCCTTAAAAAACTCAAAATGAGCCTACCACCTGACCCAGCCATACCACTCTTGGATATATACCCACAAAATGCATCCTACCGCAAAGATACATGCATGGCTATGTTTATTGCAGCTCTCTTCACAATAGCAAAGAGCTGGAACCAAACTAAATGTCCCTCAACTGAAGACTGGATAATAAAAATGTTCTATATCTACACAATGGCGTAGTTCTATGCAGCAGTAAAGAAAGATGACATCATGAGCTTTGCTGGTAAATGAACAGAACTCAAAGCAATTATTCTAAGTGAAGTAACAGTCCCAGAAAAAAAAGGAATGGTTTCCCTCATTTGTGGATGCTAACAACAAATGCCTGGTTGGCAGGCAAACTGAGCAACTTTATTTTTATATTTCATTGTACCTGAAAGCAACTGTGCTATTACACTATGAATCTATAAATGGGCTCTAGAACTGTCCTACCACTTATACTCACACATTGTAATAACCATATATAGATGGAGGATATGTAGTCACATTCTAAAAAAAGAATGTAAAGTTACACTACTTGATACCTGCATGCAAATTTACTGTTAAAATGTGAATCTCTAAATGTGTTTAGGAATCAACCTGTAGTTTATTTTCAGAATTTTTAATTTTTACTTATGTGTGGAGTGTATATATGCATATTTTGGAATAGTATAAAAAAATAAAAAATAAATTTTTCCCCAAAAAAGAAAATGCAGTGACTTTAGAAAGATGTTAATGTACATATAGGGTAAATAAGATAGAGTTGGTGTACTGAAATATGAACTGTATAAAAGTATTGATAATTGTATATGGTGTATACCTATATATCTATAATTATCCAAAAAATTAATACTGCCAAAAGTAGCTTTTCCTTATACCAACAACAAGAAATTGGAGAAGGAATACAAGGAGGTCTTCGCATTCACAATACCCTCAAAAAATAATAAAATATCTCTGAACAAACCTGAAAATTACACTAAAGATCTATAAGGTAAAATTTTAAACCCTTGAAAGAGATTGAAGAAGACCAGAAGATAGAACCGCCCATCCCCATGGATTGCAAGAATTAATATAGGAAAAATGATCATCCTACCACAGCAATATACAGATTCAATGCAATACCAATCTTCACATACTTAGAAAAAAAATCCTAAAATTCATATGGAAAAACAAAAGACCCCGGGTAGCTAAACCAACCCTGAGCAAAAAGAGCAATGCAAGGTGCATTACTCTATTACAGGGCTATAGCTATTAAACGGCCTAGTACTGGCACAAAACAGACCTGCAGAACAATGGAACAAAAATGAAGATCCAAACAGAGCACATGCAATTTCAGTCACTTCATATTTGACAATGGGCCAAGAAGACTCAATGGAAGAAAGAGCATCTTCAGCAAATGGTGCTGGCAAATTTGGATCACCACTTGTAGAAGAAGAAAATGTAACCCCTACCTTTCACCCTGTACAAAAATCAACTCAAAATAGATCAAAGACCTAAATCTGAAACCTGAAACTCTGAAAACAATAGAAGAAAATGCTGTCAGTAACCTAAAAGATACATAAGCATAGGAAAAGATTTTCTAAATCAGACAGCAGCTGTGCAGGAAATAAGGTCAACAATCAACAAGTGGGACCTCATTAAACACAAAATCTTCTGTACAGCAAAAGAAACAATCAATGGCTATGGGAGGAAAGCTTCAGCAGTGATACATCTGACAGAGGATTAATATCCAGTGTATATAAATTACTTAATAAACAAAGCAGAATTAACACAAGTGACCCAATCAAAAGATGAAGTAATGGGAGGCAGAGGTAAACGGATTCCTGTGAGTTCAAGGCCAGCCTGGTCTACATAGTGAGCTTCAGGCCAGTTGGAACTAAAGGGAGACCCTGCCTCGAAAAGCCCAAAACAAAATGAAGTAAAGACCTGAATGAACTTCTCAAATGAATAAGATAGCTGAGAAACATCTTAAAAAGTGCTCAACATTGCTGATAATTAAGGAAATACAAATTAAAACCGCTTTAAGATTTCACCTTACCAGGGTAAGTCTGGCTATGATCAGGAAAACAAATGATACCAAATGCTGGGGAGGTTGTGGGAAAAGGGGAACACTCATTCACTGCTGGCGTGAATGCAAATTCATGCAACTCCTATGGAAAGCAGTGTGGAGAACTCTCAAGAAACTGAAAATGAGCCTACAACCTGACCCAGTTATACCACAACTGGGTATATACCCGCAAGACTCATCCTGCTGCAGAGATACGTGCACAACCATGTTAATTGCAACTCTATTCACAATAGCAAAGAAGCAACCAAAGTGCTCAACTGATGAGTGGATAAAGAAAATGTGGTCCATCGACACAATGGGGTTCTTTGCAACAATAAAGAAAGATGACATCATGAAATTTGCAAGTAAATGGATGGAACTAGAAGCTGTTATGCTAGGTAGTGTAACACAGTCTGAGAAAAACAAATGACATATGGTGTCCCTTATTTTGGATCCTAGCACCAGATCCTTATATGTAAGGCAAATTGTATAATTGTTTTATTTTTTAGTAAATTTAATACCACATTACCTGATGCTACTATAAAAGTACATTTAAAACATATATCAACTTGCTATGTAATTTAGGAGTGTAAAGTAATATTTCTTTTTACATGCATTCAACTCTACTATTAAAATGTGAATCCCAGGGCTGGAGGGATAGCCTAGCGGTTAAGAGCACCGACTGCTCTTGCAGAGGACCCAGGTTCAATCCCCAGCAACCACATGGTGGCTGAGAACCATCTGTAACTCCAATTCCAGGAGAGCTCCAGTTCCAGGGGAAATCTGAGACCCTCTTCTGACCTCCGCAGCATTGCACGACACGAGTGCACAAACCTACATGCAGACAGTACACACATACACATACAAAAATAAATAATTTTTTTAAAAGTGTGAATCCCTAAGCATGTTTTGGAATTAATGTACAGTGTATTTTCAGAAGTTGTAAATTTGGTATATATCTGGAGTGTATATGCATATTTTGGTGAAATATAAAATTAAATGGAACAACCACAAATAATACTTGCTCAAAGCACTGATCAAAACAGTAAACTTCTACATCTAAAAATTTTAAAAGACTGAGAAAAAGGTGCCAGAAATGTATGGCAGAATGCACGAGTTCTGGCAGGGTAGAGGGGATGAAAGGGGGAGTGGGTCAAATTTGATTAAGAAATGTTGTATGAAGTGCACAAAAGTTCAAAAAATATTAAGAACAAATGAAGAATTGTGATTGTTGACTGGAGTAGACTGGCTGGTCAGCAAGGTCCAGGAAGCCACCTGTTTCCAACTCCCAAGGGCCTGCTACCATTCCCAGGTTCAGGATAATTGCATACATTTTGGGGATTGAACTTAGCTTCTCATGGTTCAGGACAAGCACATTACCAAGTGAGCTATTTGCCAAGCACCCTCCAAATATTAATTTACATAAATTGTACATATTTATGTATACACTGAAATTTTATTCCATATATACATGTCAGTGTATGTGTACTCTTTTAGTTTTGCCTTTAAGATTAGGTCTTGGCATGAAGCCCTTGCTGACCCCACTCCTGGGATCAAGGTATCTTTCTGACTCAGTGAGCTGAGTATCTTAGACTACAGGCTTATGCTGGGTGTGCAGTATTCAAGGGTAAGGGTTAGAGTGAGTACCACAAGTGATATGGGTCTTGGAGACCCATCCTTTGGAGGTACTACAATGAGAACAAGGTAAGGTTCTCCTCTACTTAAGGGGAAAGGACTATTCCTGGCATAATCCGGAAATATTTGAACGAGGAGAGCAGAATCTGAGACTACAGGACCACACATCATCCACAATGCAGAATTATGAGGTGTTTCAGTCTGTGGTTTCACATGGAAGAAATTGGAAATATTTAGACAATTGAGAGGGCCTTGTGGGGGGTGGGGGGCCAGGAAGTTTTCCACTTTATCCTGGATGAGGTAGTAAAGTAGTCCCTTGGGCAGAGGCTATGTGACTTCATCTCTGATTGACAAAACCTGCAAGCATCTGGCTAATTTTCTGAGGTCGGGAAGATTTCGGTTTCCTTTAAAAATAATCGTGCAGGAGTCTCACAAACCAAAAAGTGCAGCACTTTTCTCTGGGCTGAGGGGTAGGGAGTGTATCTGGGAGGGTGAAAGGGACAGATTTTTGCCCCACAGTCCCCAACTCTGATGAACCCAAAGATCCTGAGCATCTCAGATGGCAAGGAAAGGTAGTTTGCAAAGGCCTCCTGCATGATCAGCTACTCTAAGATTGATTGGGCTGCCTTCTCATACACACCCACAGTTTTAATCTTTTGGACAGGATGTTTTGTATTTTTGAGACAGTCACACGTTGCATCCCATACTGGCCTTGAACTCAGGATTTGTCTCCTCCTTCAGGCTCCCAACTTCTGAGCTTACAGAGCCATTCCTGACTTGGGGTTTCCCTTTACATTCTTACTCTACCTTCCTGCTATGCAGGGATTAGTTTAACAAACTGCTATGCATGCTGCTGCTCATCTCAAATCCTTCTCATACAAAATAAAGGATTGACCCTACCACGTCTAGAATAACTTAAGAAAAGTTGAGTTTAGAAAAAACAATGATGGGAGATGGATAGATTTCTCAGCCATTAAGAAGAACGCTTGCTGTTTGAGTACACAGAGGATAAATCAGGGATTTCCCAGGACCACATGGAGCCAGGTGCTTCAGCCAGGTGGATTGTTGGATAATTCTATCACTGGGTTGCTGGATAATTGTATCATTGGTTTGTGGGATAATTGAATCATTGTGCCGTGTGGCCATGGGGGCAGAGTCACCCTGCTACCTGGTATAAAAGGTGGGCCTGTTGCCACTATGAGACTTGAGTGCACAGAGCTTAGATCAGGGATTTCCTAGGACCACCTGAAGCACAGAGAACCAGGGCAGGGTAAGTGAGGTATACCCCCCCAACTTGAATTGCTGAGGGAGTGTCCAAGTGGATTTTTTTGAGAACCTTCAGAACAGAAAGGGAAGACTGAGTTAGACTTCCAATATATATATACAAAATTGAAAACCTGAAATAGACAAGTCAACACACCATAAACAAGAAACAAAGGAAAGCCTGAAACCGAGACAAGTCAACACTCCATAAACAAGGAGAAAAACAAAACAAAACAAAACAAAACCAAAGGCATCTGAAGCAAGCCTTCAACACAGTAAAGAGGCATTTGGGATTTGCATCAGAATACAGGCAAAGGGAAATCCACATGCCAGAGACACAATAAAAGGACACCATGCTCTTGGTGTGGAATTATCAAGGATAATTCCATACCAAGCTCTACCAATCTTGTGGGAGATTCCTAACAGTGGGATCCCCCTGCTGGTGGCCCAGGACACAGATCTTAGAGGAACATTGGAGACATATTCAAAGAAATCAAAGAATATAAAGATCAAGTCAGAGAACTAAGTAGAGATAATGAAAAACTCACAAAGGACCTAGAGGGAGAGAATGACAAATGCAAGAAAGAACTAGAGGGAGAGAATGACACACTCCAGAAGGAAGTGGAAACACTGAAAAAGGAAACCAACCAGCGAAGCAAGGAGCTACAGAAAGAGATTGAGAAGCTCCTAAAGGAAATGTAAATACTAAAGAAATCAAAAGATGCAATGAAAAGGGAAATCGAACACTCATCCAATCAAGAGGAAAGGAACGGAAGAAAAGCATCAGAAGTAGAATGGAGGAAGCAGAGCAAAGAATATCAGACCTGAGAGATAGCACAGAACAACTAAAAAACCTCAAGTAAAAATCATGAAAAATTTAAAAATAAACAAAAGTGGAACAACCAGGAAATGTGGGACACTATGCAAAGATCAAACCTCTGCATCCTAAGAATAGAGGAAAGAGGGCTGGAGAGATGGCCTAGCGGTTAAGAGCCGGCCGACGCTCTACAGAGGACCCGGGTTCGATCCCCAGCACCCACATGGCGGCCAGAAGCCGTTCTGAAACTCCAATTCCAGGCGAAATCCAGTTCCATGGGAATCGAGACCATCTTCTGACCTCCGCGGCATTGCACGACACGGGTGCACAGACTTGCATGCAGAAGTACATTCATAACATACAGAAATTTATTTAAAATAAAATAAAAATCATAATCTAAAAAAAAACAAGAATAGAGAAAGAGATAGAATCCCAAGAGAATGGTATTGATCAGTATTCAACAGAATAATAGATGAAAATTTCCCCAAACTAAAAAAAGACAAACCCATACAATACAAGAAGCACATAGAACTCCAAACAATACTAGATCGAAAAGAACTCCCAGCATATAATCTAGTTAAACACTAGACACCCAAAACAAAGACAAAATTCTGAAAGCCACAAAGAAAACAAGTACATATAAGGGGAAACCCATCAGAATTAAACTGACATCTCAGTGACAAACTATGAAAGCAGGAAGAACTTGGAGCAAAGCACTCCCAGTGATAAAGGACTCTAGATGCCCACCCAGGTTATATCCCAGGAAAAAATTTCAGATATAGTGAGGAGAGAGAAATAAATCGCGTCCATGAAATAAAAAAAAGATTATTAGAAAATTAACCCTTCAGAAAATACTCAAAAAAAAAAAAAAAAAAAAAAAAAAAAAAAAAAAAAAAAAAAAAAAAAAAAAAAAAAAGAAATTAATAAAAGCATACACTGTAGAAGTAGAAACCTAGACCAACATGCAAAGGATACTATATTTAGTAGGTTCTTTTCCAAAGACACAGAAGTGCCGGGCGTGGGGGCGCAGCCTTTAATCCTAGCACTTGGGAGGCAGAGGCAGGCGGATCTTTGTGGTTCACGGCCAGCTGGTCTACGGAGTGAGTTCCAAGGACAGCTGGAACTACGGAGACCCTGTCTCGAAAAGACAAAAAAAAAAAAAAAAAAAAAAAAAGAAACAGAAGCAACAGGACGAATATATAGCTATAAACAAATTTATTGATTTGCTCACATGACAGAGCTCAAGGAGTCCAACAGTAGCCATGCAGCACTGGAGAGGCTGAGAATCCAGGGAACTGCTCAGTCCGCAAGGCTGGATGTTTCATTAGTCCAAATCTGTTGCTGAAGGCCCGATGGATTCCAAGAGATCTGCCAGACTAAGTACACGCTGGGATCCAAAGGGTTGATCACAGCAGCAAGACAAACTCACCAGTGAAAGAGAGGCAAGCAGCAGGGAAAAAAAGCACTTGGTGTCATTTGTTTTCTTGACCCTAGCCCGTCTTATCAGAGTGAGATGATATCTTAAAGTGGTTTTAATTTGCATTTCCCTAATTATTAGTGACATTGCACAATGGAGTTCTATGGAGCTGTAAAGAAAGATGACATCGTGAACTTTGCAGGTAAAAGGATGGAACTAGAAGATATCATGTTAAGTGAAGTAACACAGTCCCAGAAAAACAAACGATGAATGTATCCCTCATTTGTGGATGCTAGCGCCAATTACCTAGTTGTAATGCAAACTGAGCAATGTTAATGTGATCTGAAAACAGCCGTGCTCTTATATTTCAAATCACTTAACAGGTTCTAGAACTAATCTGCCATTTATTTTCAGACTTAGGGATTTTTGGTATATAGATGAAGGCTATGTATGCATATTTTAGGGTAATATAAGATGAAAGGAATGCAGAAACAACTAGTTTCTCATGACGTTATGTCTAACTACAGTATTGATTTTATGGGAGTGCTTCTTAATATTTCTTATATAAGGCTGCTTGAGCTTTTGTCCAAGCATTTTCTAAAATATTATAGAACAGTTAAAATATCAGGCTGGGGGCCTGGAGAAGTTGCTCAGTGGTTTAGAACACTGACTGCTCTTGCAGAGGACCCAGATTTGATTGCCAGCACCCACATGGCAGCTGAGTGCCATCTTAGGCCAAGCATGGTGGTGCAGGCCTTTAGTCCTAGCACTCTGGGGGCAGAGGCAGGGGTATCTCTGTGAGTTCAGGGCCAGCCTGGTTTGCATGGCGAGCTCCAGGCCAGCTGGGATTAAGGGGAGACCCTGTCTCAAAAGGACAAACCCCGCCAGCTTTTCTCTTGGGGCTGGAGAGTCGGCTTAGTACTAACTGCTCTTGCAGAGGACCTGGGTTCAATTCCCAGCACCCACATGGCAGCTAAGAACTGTCTTTAACTCCCATTCCAGGGGAATCTGACACCCTCTTCTGACCTCCATGGCATTGCAGGACAAGGGTGCAGCAACCTACTTAGACATTACACGCATACATATAGAAAATAATAATTTTTAAAAAAAATTTTAAAAAGTATCAGGTGGGTGTTACTTAGCCTTTCTGGATGCGTAATGAACATACTTAATGCCCATACCAATTTGTCTAAGGGTCTTAAGGGATAACATTGTCCCTTGCCCTCAGAGGTCAACTAAGTCCCAGGAGGGTATGCATGGGAGCATCTCTTGCAATGTCCTGCAAATCTGAGTCACCAGTCTTCCTGTGCAGGGAGGTCTTGGAGATCCACTAATGGGACTTCAGCCAGTTTCCAGTCTATAAAGAGGAATGTGTGCTCATGCTTCAAAAAGGGAAGCTTGGTCTAGCAAGACCTTTGTCCTCGAGTGGATGGAACTGGTGATTGAAAAGCCAAAAGGATCCAGCCCCCCCCCCAAAAAAAAGCCTGAGTGATCCTTGAGGACTGGATTCTTACTGGCAAGTGCATCTACCATGCGTGTACCACTGGTTTTGCGATCCTTCAAAGACGTGAGAAGACACAGCTTTGCAACCTTCCAATGTAGACTGAACCCTCCAAACCTTCAGTGCCAGATGGGGACTGCGGAGACATCCAACTTGTGGACTGAGCTACTACTGGAGTTTCCACTTCTTAAGAGTATAGACTGCCTTTGTTGGACTACCCAGGCTGTATCATGGAGACCAGTACAGGAAGATCAAGACAGGACACAGTGCTTATTGGACCTCATTTGGTGACCATGGAAAGGGAAAACCCCAGTGTGGGACACAAGGGCAGAGATGATGGTGGTTTGGGCTTGCCAAGGAGGAGACTTCAAACATGACATCTTTCAGCCTAATTAAAAAAAACATAACCTGAAGATTCTAAAATCTATGATATATGTGGCATGCATATGTGCATATTTTGGTATGTTGCATATTAGAAGGAATAACAACAACAACAACAACAGAAAAGACTGTGTCAAATTACTGACTGAAACAGTGAATGAAATAGTAAATGTCTGCATTGAGAATTCTGAAAGAGACTGAGAAAAAGATGGAAAACATGTTTGGCAGACTGCATGAGCTCTGGTGGAGTTGGGGGTGAGGGGGGGCACGTGTCTAGGTTTGATTTCTAGTATAATTTTGTATGAAATGCAACAGAGCTGCAATAAAACATTGGCTTTGAAAAAACAACAACACTTGCTGTTCAAGCCAGGTGTGGAGGGACATGCCTTTAATCCCAGCACTCAGGAGACAAAGGCACATTGATCTCTGTGAGTTCAAGGCCAGTCTGATCTACATAGTGAGACCCTGTCTCAACACCAACCCCAACAAAAGAACACTTACTCTTCTTCCAGAGAACCCCAGTTCAGTGCCCAGAACCCACATGGCAACTCCAGTTCCAAGGTATTCCACACTTTCTTCTAGTCTCTGAAAGCACTGCACACACATGGCGCACTTACATACATGCAAGGCGGCACACTCATAGACATAAGATAAAATATAATATATAAGAAAAGAAAAAGCACTAGTTGGTTTGGTGAGGTGGCTCAGCTGGAAAAGGTTTCTGATTCCTGCAAGCTGTCCTCTGGCATCCATTCCCAGGCTCTGTATTGTGCTTCCTACCCCCTGCACAGTAAATAATTTCAAGTGTAAAATGCAATTGTTATCTTTAAGTCATTCTGTACATGCTTTCTTCCTCAACACTCAAGAACTAGAAGGATGAATACTACATACTAATAATTACTATATCAATATTATATTGTACACATTTAACATTTGCTGTGTCCCCCGGGGGGGATTTAAATGACTCTCTGTAGCAAGACTTTTTTCCCATCATCTCCCTTCCATGCCCTACCCCCACCAATGCCCTCTGAGATTTCCATCTCCAGCCCTGACCTAATTTGCTACTATCAGTATAAGATAAAACTTTCTTACATAAAGGAGAGGGTCCTTTACCCTTGAACCCAACACAAAGTACTTTTTGAATTTTCCTAAGCTTTTCTTGAGTTAAATACTGCTCTCATATCCATTGTGATGATGTTGTGACATGGCCTCAGAGGAGTAAGCAATGTGCTTAATGTCACACAGACAGCAAGTGGTCAATTCGAGTTTCATCCCCAAGGTGAACTGAATCCAGATTCTGCTTTTAGTTATCCTTCTATACTGCTTCACTTATTTGTTTCCTGAATCAATGAATGCATTTTAAAGCTGCAAAGCACTGGGGCTGTAGAGATGACTTAGCCGTTAAGAGCACTGGCTGTTTTCCTAGAAGACCGGGTCCAAATCCTAACACACACATGGAGGCTAACAACCATAGATAACTCCAGTTCCAAGGAATCTGACACCTTCTTCTGATCTCCACAGGCACTGCACATCACCAGTGCACCTACCTACATGCAGGCAATAAATACTCTCAAACAGACAAATTTAAAATAAAAAACAGAAATGTACTTTCACACAATTCTGAGGTAGGAAATATCCAAAGTCTAGATTCAACTACCACTGATTTGTGGCTAGGATTCTCTTTCTGGGTTGTTGAAAGCCACTTTATCATTGAATCTTCACATGGTGCAGAGACAGAACTACAGTGTATTCCAAGGCACCAGATAAATTCATCAGGACCTCATACACATAACCTTCTTATAATCTTTAACTCCTTAAAGACCATAACTCTAGTACAGTCACATGGGACATTAAGGGGTCAAAGGCCTTGGTGTCATTTGTTTTCTTGATCCTAGCCAGTCTTATCAGAGTGGGATGATATCTTAAAGTGGTTTTAATTTGCATTTCCCTAATTATTAGTGACGTTGCACAATGGAGTTCTATGGCACGGTAAAGAAAGATGACATTATGAACGTGGCAGGTAAATGGATGGAACTCAAAGATATCATGTGAAGTGAAGTAACACAGTCCCAGAAAAACAAACGATGAATGTATCCCTCATCTGTGGATGCTAGTACCAATTACCTAGTTGTAAGGCAAACTGAGCAATGTTAATGTGATCTGAAAACAACTGTGCTCTTATATTGCGAATCACTTAACAGGTTCTAGAACTAATCTACCATTTATTTTCAGACTTGGGAAATTTTGGTATATGGATGAAGGCTATGTATGCATATTTTAGAGGAATATAAGATCAAAGGAATGCAGAAACATCTAGTTTGTTATGACAGTATGTCTAACTACAGTTTTTTTTTATTTTATGGGAGTGCTTCTTAGTATTTCTTATACAAGGCTGCTTGAGCTTTTGTCCAAGCACTTTCTAAAATATTATAGAGTAGTTAAAATATCAGGATGGGGAGCTGGAGAGGTTGCTCAGTGGTTAAGAACACTGACTGCTCTTGCAGAGGACCCAGATTTGATTCCCAGCACCCACATGGCGGCTGAGTACCGTCTTAGGACAAGAGTGGTGGTGCAGGCCCATAGTCCTAACACTCTGGGTGCAGAGGCAGGGTGAGCCTCCTCTTCATGGCGAGCTCCAGGCCAGCTGGGAATAAGGGGAGACCCTGTCTCAAAAGGACGAAAAAAAAACAGCTTTTCTCTTGGGGCTGGAGAGTCGGCTCAGCACTGATTGCTCTTGCAGAGGACCTGGGTTCGATTCCCAGCACCGACATGGCTCCTAAAAACCGTCATTAACTCCAGTTCCAGGGGAATTTGACACTCTCTTCTGACCTCCGTGGCAATGTAGGACAAGGGTGCACCAACCTATTTGCAGACAGTACACTCATACATATGGAAAATAATAAATTATTTTTAAAAATTAAAAAGTATCAGGCAGGTGTTACTTAGCCTTTCTGGATGCGTAATGAACATACTTAATGCCCATACCAATTTGTCTAATGGTGTTAAGGGATAACATTGTCCCTTGCCCTCAGAGGTCAACTAAGTCCCTGGAGAGTATGCATGGAGGCATCTCTTGAAATGTCCTGCAAATCTGAGTCACCAGGCTTCCTGTGCAGGGAGGTCTTGGAGATCCACGAATGGGACTTCAGCCAGTTTCTAGTCTATAAAGAGGAAAGTCTGCTCATGCTTCAAAAAGGGAAGCCTGGTCTAGCAAGAACTAACTTTGTCCTCCAGTGGATGGAACTGGTGATTGAAAAGCCAAAAGGAGCCAGGGGATCCCCCCCAAAAAAGCCTGAGTGATCTTTGAGGACCAGATTCTTACTGGCAAGTGCATCTACCCTGCGGGTGCCACTGTTTTTGCCATCCTTCAAAGACGTGAGAAGACACAGCTTTTCAACCTTCCAATGTAGACTGAATCCTCCAAAACTTCAGTGCCAGATGCGGACTGCTGAGACATCCAACTTGTGGACTGAGCTGTACTGGGGTTTACACTTCTTCAGAGTATAGACTGCCATAGTTGGACTACCCAGGCTGTATCATGGAGACCAGTACAGGAAGATCAAGACAGGACGCAGTGCTTATTGGACCTCATTTGGTGACCATGGAAAGGGAAAACCCCAATGTGCAACACAAGGGCAGAGATGATGGTGGTTTTGGCTTGCCAAGGAGGAGACTTCAAACGTGACATCATTCAGCCTAATTAAAAAAAAATCATAAGGTGAAGATTCTAAAATCTATGATATATGTGGCATGCACATGTGCGTATTTTGGAATGATGCATATTGGAAGGAAAAACAACAACAACAACAACAACACAAAAGACTGTGTAAAGAACTGACTGAAACAGTGAACTAAATAGTAAATGTCTGCAATGAGAATTCTGAAAGAGACTGAGAAAAAGATGAAAAAAATGTTTGGCAGAATGCATGAGCTTTGGTGGAGTCGGGGGGTGGAAGGGGGCACGGGTCTAGGTTTGATGTGTAATGTAATTTTGTATGAAATGCAACAGAGCTGCAATAAAACATTGGCTTTGAAAAAAAAACACTTGCTGTTCAAGCCAGGTGTGGAGGGACACTCAGGAGACAGAGGCACATGGATCTCTGTGAGTTCAAGGCCAGTCTGGTCTATATAGTGAGATCCTGTCTCAACACCAACCCCAACAAAAGAACACTTACTCTTCTTACAGAGATCCCCAGTTCAGTGCCCAGAATTCACATGGCAACTCCGGTTCCAAGGTATTCCACACATTCTTCTAGCTTCTGAATGCACTGCACACACGTGGTGCGCTTACATGCATGCAGGCAGCACACTCATAGACATAAAATAAAATATAATATATAAGAAAAGAAAGAGCACTAGTTGATTTGGTGAGGTGGCTCAGCTGGTAAAGGTTTCTGATTCCTGCAAGCTGTCCTCTGGCATCCATTCCCAGGCTGTGTATTGTGCTTCCTACCCCATGCACAGTAAATAATTCCAAGTGTAAAAATCAATTGTTATCTTTAAGTCATTCTATATATGTTTTCTCCCTCAACACTCAAGAACTAGAAGGATGTATACTACATACTAGTAATTACTATATCAATAATATTATACTGTACACATTTAACATTTGCTGTGTCCCCCGGGGGATTTAAATTACTCTCTGTAACAAGACTATTTTCCCACCATCTCCCTTCCATGCCCTCCCCCCACCAATGCCCTCTGAGATTTCCATCTCCAGCCCTGACCTAATTTGCTACTCTCAGTATAAGATAGAACTTTCTTACATAAAGGAGAGGGTCCTTTACCCTTGAACCCAACACAAAGTACTTTTTGAATTTTCCTAAGCTTTTCTTGAGTTAAATACTCCTCTCATACCCATTGTGATGATGTTGTGACATGGTCTCAGAGGAGTAAGCAATGTGCTTAATGTCACACAGACAGCAAGTGGCCAATTCGAGTTTCATCCCCAAGGTGAACTGAATCCAGATTCTGCTTTTAGTTATCCTTCTATACTGTTTCACTTATTTATTAGTTTCCTGAATCAATGAATTTATTTTAAAGCTGCAAAGTACTGGGGATATAGAGATGACTCAGCAGTTAAGAGCACTGGCTGTTCTCCTAGAAGATCCGGGTCCAAATCCTAACACATATGTGGAGGCTAACAACCATAGATAACTCCAGTTCCAGGGAATCTGACAACTTCTTCTGATCTCCACAGGCACTGAACATCACCAGTGCACCTACCTACATGCAGGCAATAAATACTCTCAAACAAACAAATTTAAAATAAAAAACAGAAATGTACTTTCAAACAGTCCTGAGGTAAGAAATACCCAAAGTCTAGATTCAATTACCACTGATTTGTGGCTAGGGTTCTATTTCTGGGTTGCTGAAAGCCACTTATCATTGCATCTTCACATGGTGCAGAGACTGAACTACAGTGTATTCCAAGGCACCAGATAAATTCATCAGGACCTCATACACATAACCTTCTTATAAACTTTACCTCCATAAAGACCCTAACTCTAGTACACATGGGACATTAAGGGGTCAATTGATGAATAGTGGTGCATATACATCACGACTCAGTATACAGCAGATTCTACACCTCACTCGTGAAGTATAGACATGATCACTCCTTGTAGAAGAATAAAATTAAACCCCTACTTATAGCCCTGTACAAAAATCAACCCCAAACCTTTGATTTTTACCTTGAACTACAGCACCTGCTGTAGTTCAATGGGTTCTGAAAT
Source organism: Rhizomys pruinosus (assembly GCA_009823505.1). Classification (NCBI taxonomy): domain Eukaryota; kingdom Metazoa; phylum Chordata; class Mammalia; order Rodentia; family Spalacidae; genus Rhizomys; species Rhizomys pruinosus. Next base: position 2,315,056 of record VZQC01008331.1, on the reverse strand, counting down.
AGGTACAGAATGTAAGGATGGTGGAAAGGTAGCAACAGTTCAGGGATTTGTACATTAAATTTGAAGATATTTTCACTTTCCACTCTCAGGACAATTTGCCTGTGATTCTTCATGTTCGTGAGCTCTCTCCATCACTGATCCTCAGATCTTTGGACCAACTTCAGGCTGGGGTTAAATATTCCCTGTTACTACAGGGGCCTGCATCCTTAGGTGGAATCAGACCATGGTCCTCCACAGCTCTGTCTGAGATAGCTGAGAAGCTCTCAATTTTATAGTATCTGGCTCTTCCATGCTCTTTGGCACTATACTAAATAAATTATGTGATTTGAACCTTTCAACTAACCATAAAAAGTCACGTCTTTGTTCTTGGGTGGTCTAAATATGCTTCAGGCAGATGTGTTCAGGGAGGTGCTCTGAAGGACACTCACTGAAGAGGCTTCTCTCTCTCTCTCTCTCTCTCTCTCTCTCTCTCTCTCTCAAGTTCCTTTACAGATTTATAAAATAAAGCTTCTCCTGTTTAAGGCTTCATCATGTATACATCTCCATGCACTATAATCATTCTGTGTATTTGGCTCCCTTCCACCTACCGGGCCAACCATGGCCTTCTGAGGCTGTCATTTTCATAAACCTCATCACTGACATGAGTCAGGAATTATGTGTCTGCATCCATTCTAGACTGACAACTGATGTTGTATTAAAACACTCCTCATCTATACTGTATGGTAAAAATCAAGCCTGTGCCATCTTCCCTGGTATTTGTGTCCCTTCTATTGTGTGTGCCAACTCTGATGTTCAGCTAGAACTTGTATCATGATTGGAAATTTGGTTTGACCTTGATTTCAGGTATTGGCCAACACTTGTACAATCCTTGCACCTTGGAATAGGGTGTGACATTTACTAACTACAACATTAATGCTCCTCTTGTCTGTAGTTTAGATTTGGATCTAAGTTATCATTTCATGCAAAGCATCTCTAGAATGTCTTTGCAGTTCAGGCCACCATTTTATGTCACTGACCCTCTGGATTAAATCCCTCCCTTTGCCTATGGTATTTGTGAATTGTTTCTCCATCCATACACCCTTGTACAGGATTTGAATCCAATGGATAGAATCCAAACTTTGCACCATCAGAGTTCCTCAGTTTTGTGCATACAGATCCAGAACCGTTTCAACAATGTAATATCATTTCAGGTTTACCTCCAGTCTAGCTTTTCTTTTCTGTGTGGTGCTGGAGATCAAATCCAAGGTCTTGTCTACACTAGAAAAGTGCGTTATCATTGAGTCATACCTCTAGCGTGTAGCCTTTTGTTACCTATTCTAAAATCTAAGACACTGAATGTTTACCTTGAATCTTTGCCTGTTTTAGCTCATTTGGCTTTGACACAGGCTGCAAAAGGACAAAACACCCATTCGAAGATGAGCAGAAGGTCTAGACTGTTCTTGACAGGGAAGCACGGGCAATTTCATGTCTAAAAGAGCCATGGGAGTAGACAAGACTGGCAGTGAGTGACAGACAGGAATGAATCCTGTAGCTGGCCTCCTCCAACATAATTACTTTGAGGTTCCTGTTCCTGAGCCTCTCATCACCATGTCCTCCCTAAACAACAACAACAACAAAGTATTCCTTCAACTCATGTTTTGAAATTAACTCTCCCCCATTAAGGTGTTTTCTCACATATTTGGTCAGAGTAACAAGTAAAGTAATACAATTTCCATGTAAGATCAGTTTCATTAGTTTCTAGAGGCTTCATTTCTTGATGATGGCTCAACTCTGTAGCCGGGAACATCTTTGAGGTTAGATATTTAAACTGACAGTTGGTGCAGGGTCCTCCGGCATTCCAGTGCCAGCCCATCTACATGAGTCCTCAACTGGCATTTCCACACCAGCCTCCTCCCATGGACCCAGGTTTGCCAAGTACCTGGCAGCCTGCTCAACCACTAACAGACCATCCAGATCCTCAATTGTAGGAATGAAACTTTGCCTGGCTCGAGGCAAGGACCTGTAAGACCTGTCCCAAGAAACAATGAGAGTTATCTGATATCTCTGTGGGCATTCAGTTGTCTCTGTGTGTTATCTATAGCTCTGGGAGGTTGGGATATTGCAGTGTTTTTCCTGCCTCTCCTATCTCTTCAAAATTCGAGAAGCACAATGTCACACCTCTAGTTTACTGGTTGCACAAACAGGAGCTCTGCAGCCCCCCAGTAGGAGCCAAGGTAGCTTGCCCTTCCCTTCATCCAGCCACCCCAACTCCTTGCCCAGAGCAAAGTAGCTTTTAGTATATAAACACACTGCTGGCCTGAAGAAAACTGAGTCTATTTCCCAGAAAAAAAAAAAGGTGGGTTTGTGTGAGACTTGAGAACCAAGATCTCCCAAGAACACCTGAAGCACAGGTCCCAGGGTGCAGGGTAAAGAGCACCCCACTCCCCCGTCCCCATCACCAACTGGGATTACCAAAGGAAGGAATGTCCAAGTGGATTCTTTGGAAAAACTTCAGAACAGAAAGGGACGAATGAGTTGGACCTCCAATAGAAAGCCTAAAGCTTAGAGAAGTCAACACTCCATAAGTAAGGAGTGAAGGAAAAAAAATCAAACAAAAAACAAAGGCAGAGGCAAACAAAGCAAGTCTTCAACACAGTTAAGAGGCATTTAGGACCCACATTGGAATACAGGCAAGGAGAAGCCCATATGACAAGAACACGAAGAAGAGACAACATGTGAAAGGTGCAGGATAATCCTACACCAAGCTCTACTAACCCTGTGGAAGATTCCTACAGTGGGATCCCCCTGGGGTTGGCCCAGGACACAGATATCAGAAATACAATTGTGAACATACTTAAAGAAGTACAAGAGTATAAAGAGAAAAATCAAAGAATTAAGAAAAGAGAATGAAGAATTCAAGAAGGGCCTAGAGAGAGAGAATGACAAACTCCAGAAGGAAGTGGAAAAAATGAAAAGATCCCATGCTAAAAAAAGATAAGGAAACCAACCATTGAAGCAAAGAGCTACAGGAAGAGATTGAGAAGCTCCAAAAGGAAGTAGAAATACTTAAATAATCAGAAGATAAAATGAAAAAAGAAATCAAACACTCATCCAATCAAGAGGAAAGGAGTGGAAAAAGCCTCAGAATTACAATGGAGGAAGCAGAACAAAGAATATCAGACCTGGAAGATAACACAGAACAACTAAAAACCTCAAGTAAAGATTATGAAAATTTTAAAAACAAACAAAATTGGAACAACCAGGAAGTGTATCACACTATGAAAAGATCAAACCTCTGCGTCATAGGAATAGAGGAAGGAGAAGAATCCCAAGAGAATGGTATTGATCAGATCTTCAACAGAAGAATAGATGAAAATTTCCACAAACTAAAAAAAGACAAACCAATACAAACACAAGAAGCACATAGAACCCCAAACACACAAGATCATAAAAGATACTCTCAACGCCATATCATGGTTAAAATGCTAGACACCCAAAACAAAGACAAACTCCTTAAAGCCACAAGAGAAAAACAAGTGACCTATAAGGGGAAACCTATCAGAATTACAACTGACTTCTCAGTGCAAACTATGAAAGCAAGAAGAACCTGGAGCAAAGCATTCCCAGTGTTAAAGGACAATAGATGCCAACCCAGGTTACTATCCCCAGCAAAAATGTCAAATATAGTTGAAGGAGAGAGAAAAACCTTTCAGGACATAAACAAGATGAAATAATACATGTCCAGAAAACCAACCATTAAAAGAATACTTGAAGCAATTCAAGGGACAGAAGAAAGGAGATCCCAAGGCACATAGAAAGAGAATTTTGTTATTTTTATTATTATTTATTTATACATACATTTTTATCAAATGTAGANATTGGGGGTAGTGAAGAGGTTTCTCAGTTGTTTTCTTGAAAAATACGTTTTGGGTTTTGTTTGTTTTGGTTGTTTTTTTTTTTTTTTTTTTTTTGGTCTTCGAGACAGGGTTTCCCTGTAGCCCAGTGTCCTGGAAACTCACTCTGTAGACTAGGCTTGCCTCTTGAACTCACAAATCCACCTGCCGTCTGCCTCCCAGTGCTAGTATTAAAGGCATTTGACACCACGCCCACTGAAATACAGTTTTTTAAATAAAATGTATAAATTTGCTCAGATACAAATTGATGGCTGTAAAAGGCAGTAAAATCACAGGAAATGGATAAATAGTCCACTGGGATACTGTATAACAGAAATAAACTGTATTTATGGACCACAAATAATACCACAAGGCAAAGACTACAGAGTAATGTGTGAGGAAAACCTAAGCAACAGAAACAAAGTCTAAGATTTAAACCACCAGCTTTATGCAAGTATTCCATCTTAACACACTGAAAAGACTACAAGGAGAGAGCATTCTCTTCCTAGGCCACCTTCCTTTTGCAAGATGAGGAGGGCCCTGGTAATCCGATCTCTATGGTTGTGACTCAATGCTCAGGTCTTCCCTCCAGGTGTTCTCTCTAATGAATGTCACTTAACAAGGTTCAGTAGAATTTATGGATTCCCAGATTGCTGTTCTCAGAATTTGCTTCCTGAATGAAGAACTACAACCAAATGCCACTAATGATGTTCGAATGCAGTGGTCCTACTAGCCAGCATCTATTCAGCTCACATTTTAAATTGCGCGACTTGTTTTTCAATAGTTCATGTTTCCAGCACGAACAGAAGGTGTCCTACTGAAATTTCATACCTACCAACGTTCATTATTTCAAATATATTCACTGCAACACATGTATAGTGTGGGTTATTTTTATTTTTTAATTACTGAACTTATTTGAAGATGCCAATAATTTCAATGATAAATTTCCCATTGGCAAATACTTCATATTAAAGACTTGTTATTAGTCTTGGCATTTTGAAAAGGTGAGCAATACTGCTTTGATTTAAATATCTTTACCAAGGAAGAGTTTTATAATGCCATCTTGATTTTTCTTCTATATTAGAAAAGAAATTTAAATGTCTGGAAGAGCTACAACTTTATTACATAATGACAGTCTCAAGTATAAAATGATAGACAAAAGTAGTCACATAAGTTCTTATTATGTGACACTTGAAGAATCACTGATAATATGTACTCCCAGTATAAAGAATGAAAACGAAACTTATCTTTTAATAGTTTTATCTACATATTTTAATACCTGTGAAAGACCAGCACAGTAAATCTCAGTCATTTTATTTAAATTCCAACAATTGTTGCTCATGACAACTCTGAAATAAAACCATCAGAATTTTTAGTAATTATGACATGATGATAAATCCTAGGAGATCGTACTAATCCATTACAGAAGAAAAAAACCCAGCCAACATTAACAGAAAGTCAGTTTGCTATGTGCCTAAATTCAAAAAAACAATAATAAAAACCGGTAAATTTTGGAAACTATATGTATTTAAAAATGAAGTAATCGAGGACTACCCCAGACTATACTATAGACTGAGAAAGATTTTTAAAAATAGCAAACAAATCATTGGAAAAAAATAACGCAAAAAAACATTACCCTTTGCATGGGAAAATATGAAGTTCACTAACTTCCTCAAAACTCAGTAGATGGTGCAGAGCATCAAGCATCTGTACCCGATCTCCTTTCAGGTCCTATGCTCCCAGCTCTGGACTCTCCTTTAGCCCACCCCCTTTCACGCAGGTGCATTGACACATGCAGTACATACTGGTGGGGTCAAGTCTTACCTTGACAGAAAAATGTGAGATACATTTCTTTTTTTAATATCAGAATTTTATTTAGAATTCATATCAGAAAAGTCTATCAGGAAATATATTATGTATATAAAATATAACAATTTCATTAAAAGTGAACAGAGGATTTTAACTTCTGTCAATATTAGTAATGAGTTCTTGATCAATTGTGATGGGTAGTAAAATTTACCATGTTGCCAAGTTAAATTTCATTTTTAATTCCAAAATATGTTTATGAATTCACATTTCCCCCTTAATTTATGATTATTTCTTAAATTATGAATACATACTTCCCACCAATATACATTAATTACACAGTCTGAAAGTAAGTGGAGGATTGATTCTAGAGCCAGTTAACAGGTTTACATTGTAACAACATAGTTTGTTTTTCAGATAAAAAGAATATAATAATAATGTTCAGCTTACCTTTCATCTGGGGATTTGGTGTAGCATCCACAAATGAGAAACCCATTCCCCCCTTTTTTTTTTCCTGTGACTGGTTACTTCACTTAGCATAATGGCTCAGTACCATCCATTTACCTGCAAAGCTCATTGATGTCATCTTTCTTTACCACTGAATAGTGCTTCATTGTGTAGATGTCACACATTTTCTCTATCTACCCATTTTGGTTGAGGGGCATTTGGGGTTGGTTCCAGCTTCTTCGCTATTGTGAAGAGACTGCAATAAACATAGATATGCATTATCTTTGCTGTTGTAGACATTGAGATTTCTTGTGGGTATATAGCCAGGACTGGTAAGACTTGGATCTTGTGGTGGTAGGCTCATTTTGATACTTTTAAGGGGCTCCACACTGCTTTCCTAATGTTGGATGTACATGTTTACATTCCACCAGCAGTGGCTGAGTGTCTGTTCTCCTTTGCCCACAAACTCTCCAGCATTTTGAGTGTCTTTTGTGTTTTGACATACTTAGCAGTTTGTTGAAGATGATATCTCGACAGTGGTTTTTTATTTTGCATTTCTTGATTTATTAATGATGTTGAACATTTTTTAAAATATGTTCTATCCAATCCTTACTTCCTCCACTTTGTGAAGTCTCTTCAGCTTTACTCATTTTTTGAGTAGTTCATTTGTTTTCTTACTTGTTTTTGAGATTAGATCTATATATTCTGACATTAAATGGCTCTGTCCGATGTATCACTGGTGAAGATTTTCCTCCCCATGAATCATTTTTGATTCAGGAATGGTTTATTTTTTATTTGGAGGCTTCTATCTTTTATCATATAAATGTCAAATCCTATAGTATGCCTGTTCCTGCACGAATTATTAGATCTATGCTTCTGATCTCCAAATTATACTTTCCTCTGGAGATAACAAGAAGGCTCTGTTAAGTTCTTGTTCACCTTCACAGAAAGGTTTAGCAATCATCGTATATGATGCTGATTATACATGACCTCAGAAGGGTCTTAGAAATCATTTAAATTTATCTTAATTCCCGCAATATCTCTCATAGGGTAGTTAATAAATAACTAAATTTTCTTTCTTTTCTTTTTATTTCTTTCCTTTTGTTAGTTATTTTATGTGTTTAAATGTTTTACCTGCATGATGTAAGCTTGCTTTTGTCATGCAATGCCCAAGATGCCAAAAGTGTTATCAGATACTTTGGTACTTGAAGTTTACACTTTTGATGGCACCATATGGAGGTACCAGGAAGAAAAACCTGTTCCTCATCTGAAGGAGGAGCAGTGTGTGCTCTTAATAGCTGAGCCGTTTATTCAGCCCACAAAAATATTTCTTATATGACTAAATTAAAATGTTGAGATAAACTCCTTAATTGCAAGCAGAATTTTTTGTCTATTTTTACTTCTTTATTACACTGGTAGTCTTATTGTCTAGTTAGAAAATTAAACAAGCAGGACACACTCAGTCATAGATGGTGCTATCACAGTCCTTAGCTCCAAATGTTGAACATATGTGTATCAAATTGACCTTCCAAAAATTACCCAGCTTTCCTGATCATAATTCTATGTGCAGTGGAGTGACAATTATGCTTATATCAGAACTTATCTTGTTCAAAATATTAATGTTTATATTTATAAAAGCATTCATGGAAAGTATTGGTACATAGTTAATTCAAAATCAGAGATAAAAAATTACACATGGAAACACTTAAATGAAATTGAATATAAAATAATATAAAATTTATCATGATTAATGGGACTAACAAATCAGAAGAGGAATTTGCAACCAGATGTGACTGAAAGAAAACCATGAACAATATTCAAACTTCAGTAAGTTAAAAAGAATTTAGAAAAACTAAAAATATTTGCCATTTTGAGAACTTTATCCTAAGGACTGATACTTAATCATTTTCTGATTATTTTATCTTACTTTTAGTTTTATGTACATGGCCGAAACCACTTCTTGGGTTCTTATCCGAAACATTTAGCCAGTCCAGGAATCAAGATTCTTGACAATTTTTTCTTTCAGGATCATTTCAGGAAGATTTTCCAGAAACCAGTGTGCTTTGAAGGGACCTTCCTCTTCTTCGACAATGATATGTAAGCTCAGTTCACTCCACCTTTTCCCAGAATTCAGAGGGAACCAAACTCAGTCATATTAATCCCAAAGATTTAGAAATAATTGAAACTTATTAATTTTTAGAAAATATGTAGCAATGAATATCTAAATACAGTCAGCATTACTAATGTGGCCAGGTGATTCAGTATTTCAAGCAGGATTCCTTTTTTAAGGAGAAAGTTATTGACATTATATAGAAGATCAGGGAAATCAGGGAATTGCCATATGCAAGACAGTATTCTTTAAGCACAACTGTGTCTAGCTTTGTATAGCAGAATTTTGTTTAATGTATACCATTATATAGTATGTGTTTCATGAGCATATTGAGGTTTTCCCAATCTAATGAACTAAAGAATGTAGCCACTCATTCTAGCATTGTCTAAAATGCTTACTGTGTAAACAAAGACAGTATCTAGCAATCTGGAGAAATGAGTCAGAATTCCTCTGGAAGATACATTGCACTGCTTGGCTCTTTGAAAAAGGAGCTGAATATGGATTCCTCTATAAATACCATGTGAATGGTTCTTAGTAAAGGGAATTAACCTTAACCATTTTGTGAGCCATTTTAAGTGAGGAGAACAGCAATAGACTTAATGTAAAAAGACTGAGTTCATTGTTGAATGCCAACAGTCCATTACAGGATATCTTTGCCTTTCAAAAGAATCTTTATCCAGAACTCTGTTAAAGTATGGTGTGTCGTGTGATGTGTGCAGGGCTTCTTTTTCTATGACATGTGTTGGCTATATGCGTTATTAATATTTATAATCCAGTGACAATGCTATTCTCTCAGAAAAATTGAGCCTCATGACATCTAAGGAAAAAGTTATCAATATATTATACAAATATTAAAAATGATGTTAATGAAGTTAATATTTTTTGTATATAAAGTCAATTGTTTTTTTCCATAATGTATCATAGAAATTAACCTATTTAGATTTCAAGAGAAAAGTACAAACATTTAAAAATCAAAATGAGAGAAAATGTAACATTTATTTTTATAATACTGATTATTGAGATTGTGTATGTTCAATATTTATCTTCAGTCCATTTTAGACACATCCCTCTGCCTGGCCCCCACCCCAACCCATTTCATGCATTCTGCTACATTGTCTTTGCATCTTTTCTCCTTCTCTCAGTTTTACCAAAGTTTTTCACTGCAGAGGGTTGTTGTTTGGCAAGAATTTAACTGATCAGTCAGTTTCTCGACTAGTCTTATAAGTTGTGCTCCCTCCCCTTTGCTTCCAACATATGCTATATAACCATAACATTATGTATTCAGAGAATTATTGACCTCTGGGAAGAAAACTGTATGTTAATTCCAAAAATATTTAAGAGTTCACGATTTTCCCCTCTTAATTTTATTACTCTAATATATGAATTATACCTTCCACCCATATACAGTAATTACAGGGGCTGAGAATAAGTGTAGGTTCAATTGGTAGAGGCCCTGTAAGAGATACACATTGTAACAACACAGTTGTTTTCAAATAAAAAGAAATTAACACATTAATGTTGTTGTTCAGTTTGCCTTTCAACTTGGGGATTTGGTGTTAGCACCACAAATGAGGTAACCATTTTGGAAATTCACTTTCCCCTTTAATTTTTAATTACTCTAAACATATGTATTAGAAGCATACCCTCCCCCCAAATACTACAATTACAAAGTCTAAAAAAAATGGTAGGTTAATTCTAGGTCCCATTAAGGTTTCATATTACAATGTTACATTTGCTTTCAGGTAAAAGTAAAGTTATCTATCTATCAATTTATCGTATCTATCTACTATCTATCTAATCTATCTATTATCTACCTATCTTCACAACTGCTCAGGTTTGCCCTTATTACTAAGTATGGTGTTAGCATCCACAGATGAGGGATACCATTCGTCCTTTTGTTTTTCTGGGACTGTGTTAACTTCACTTACCATAATGCTCTTCTAGTTCTCTCCATTACCTGCAGTTTTCTGATTGTCATTCTTTCTTTTTTTTTTTTTTTTTTTTCGTCTTTTGAGGACAGGGTCTTCTGTAGCCCAAGCCCACCTGGAACTCACAATGTAGAAATGTAGATCAGGCTGCCCTCGAACTCACAAAGATTCGCTTGCCTCTACCTCAGGGCTAGGATTAAAGTGCAAATGCGACCCTCCCGATGTAATAGAACCAACTGTATAAGATGGCACCAATCCCATCAAAATCTACTGCAATAACCATATTAACCTGAGAATTAGAGATGGCCGAGAACACCTTAAGAAGTGATTCAACATCACTAATCATTAAGGAAATGTAAATCAAAACCACTTTAGATATATCATCTTACTCCAATAAGACTGGCTATGATCAAGAAAACCAATGACACCAAGTGCTGGAGAGGTTGTGCAGAAATGGGAAAACTCACCCACTGCTGGTGGGAATGTAAACTCGTACAGCCACTATGGAAATCAGTGTGGAGAAACCTTGGAAGACTTGTAATAAACTTGTCACCTGACCCAGCCATACCACTCCTAGGCATGTACCCTCAAGACTCACCCCACCTCAGAGATACAGGCACGGCCATGTTCATTTCAGCTCTCTTCACAATAGCAAGGAGCTGGAACCAACCCAAATGGCCCTCAACTGATTAGTGGATAGAGACAATAGAGACAATGTGGTACATCTACACAATTGAGTTCTATGCAGCATTAAAGAAAGATGACATCATGAGCTTTGCAGTAAAATGGTTGGAGCTAGAAAACATCATGCTGAGTGAAGTAATGCAGTTCAAGAAAAACAAACGACAAATGGTATCCCTCATCTGTGGATACTATTGCAAATTACCTAGTTGTAAGTATTTCTTGTGCACGGCCCATTGAGCTTTTGTCCAAAGCAGTTGGGAGTGATGCATATTGGAAACAACAACAACAACAGAAAAGACTGCATCAAAGAACTGACTGAAACAGTGAACTTCTGCTCAAAACAGTAACTTTCACATGGAGAATAAGGAGAAAGAGGGTGAAAGAGAAGAAAAAAGCATGTTTGGCAGAAGATGCATGAGCTCTTGGTGGGGTGGAATGGGGAACACGGGTCTAGATTTGATATATATATATATATATATATATATATTATATAATATATATATATATTTATAATATTTAAAAGAAGAAAAGAAACAATCAAGGAGCATTAAGAGAAATCCCATAGAGTGGGAGGAAACCTTTACAGCAGAAACATGGTGACAAAGCACTGTTGATTTCAGAATATATAAACATACTCAAAAAAACAAAGAAGAGAAAGAAAAAAAAAAACAAAATAACCCACTCAATAGATTGGAGCAAAGTACTGAAAAGATTTCACAAGTGAGGAGAGGAATTAGAGATGGCTGAGAAACACCTTAAGAAGTGTTCAGCATCACTAATCATTAAGGAAATGCAAATTGAAACCACTTTAAGATATCATCTTACTCCAATAAGACTGGCTAGGATCAAGAAAATAAATGATACCAAGTGCTGGAGAGGTTGTGGGGAAAGAGGAACACTCATCCACTGCTGGTGGGAATGTAAACTCGTGCAGCCACTATGGAAAGCAGTGTGGAGAACCCTTGGAAGACATGGAATGAACTTGCCACCAGACCCATCCATACCACTCCTGGGCTTGTACCCTCAAGACTCACCCCACCACAGAGATACATGCACAGCCATGTTTATTTCAGCTCTGTTCACAATAGCAAGGAGCTGGAACCAACCCAAATGCCCCTCAACTGATGAGTGGATAGAGAAAATATGGTACATCTACACAACGGAGTTCTATGCAGCAGTAAAGAAAGATGACATCATGAGCTTTGAAGGAAAATGGCTAGAGCTAGAAAACATCATGCTGAGTGAAGTAACACAGCCCCAGAAAAAAATTATGAATATTATCAACTGTGGATGCTAGTGTCAATTCCCTAGTTGTAAGTATTTCTTGTGCACAGCCTATTTAGCTTTTGTCCAAGTAGTTGGGTGTGATGCAACTATTGGGAGTAACAACAACAGAAAGGACTGCATCAAAGAACTGACTGAAACAGTCAACTTCTGCTCAAAACAGTCAACTTCCACATGGAGAATTTTGAGAAAGACTGAGAAAGATGAAAAGCATGTTTTGCAGAATACATGAGTTCTGGTGGGGTGGGGGGATATGGTGGGGGACACTGGTCTAGATTTAATAATCTTATACAAAAAGAAGAGTCTTTTATATGTTAACAGCACACAGCAAATTCAGTTTCATGGCTGCCCTGGTGTCCTTAAGATGATTTGAAGGCAGGAGGTGAGTGAACCAAGGTCAGCTGATTAACTACAATAGCTTCTGAAAAGACGAGCAATGAAGTTCATACATAGACAGGATATGACAGGGGTGCTAAAACTTGCTTTCTGCACCTAAAATTAAGTCCCTGATAAAATTAGCTCAAAAACATTGCTTTTTTTCCTGAGGTTAGCTTTTACATTCCCCAAATCCTTGATTTGTGGTGAAGTGTTCTCTGTACTGAGCAATTAAAAATAATATATTAACAGTACTCATTTTTTTATAAATGTAACTAACCAAGTTAAAACATAATGGGCAATTGTAACACCAAGAGGCAACAGGAGAAGGGGCCTGCTACAGCAGTTATGAAGGTAGTGAGCCATGGACATCAAGAGAAAACAGACTCATACCAGTTGGAAGCTTCAGTCTGTTCCTGGAACCTTTGGTCCAGATTTTGCTTAACCAGGGGTAGACTTTCTCTTATGATTCCTGAATTATTAGTGTAGAAAAAGCATTTTTCATGGAAGGCTATACAGAGTCCTGCTTTGGGTTCACTTGGATGCAAATGACAAAACGATGAGTAATTTGTTCTACATTTTCATCCAGGTGAGGCATGAATTACCTGTCCCTAATCAGCTCCTCTCCTCCCTTTGAGCAATTTGACCTGACATTGTTCACCATAGAGCTATTAAGTTAACTGTTTTTACTTTTAAATTGTATCTGGTGTTTTTTTTTTCTCTTCATGATCTGAGCTCCACAACACTATCTCCCAGGACCACTCACACACACGTCAAACTAGAGAGCAGTCAATGAAGATAGAACTCATGATCTGGCCACCATAGCCTGTCTCCAAAAGTGCCCTGGCAAAGTCTTCTCTCCACTGGGTCCCCCATCATGTCTCTTATAGGACAAACACATGTCAAGTAACACCCTTGAAGGGCAGTGTAAAGGCTAAATGCAAAGAATTGCAAGCTCATTCCTTACATCCACTAGACAGGTTGAGAGAGAAGTGAAGAAGGATTTCTGAAGCAGAAAATCTGAATCTCTGTCCAGGAGCAAATGATATAGCCTCACTGCCTAATAAGGATCAATACTTGACACCCTTGGGACTGGGCTATAGAAAGTGTCTGCTCCCTCCACTGTGCCATTGGAAATCATTTGTACCACACAGTTTCCTCTATGTAGCAGATGCTAGATTGCACTAGCCCAGCTAGCATGTTCAAAGGCCTCCAGAGAGAACTTTGTATCCCTTGTTTGCTTTACAGCCCTGCAGCCTGAAAGAATGATACTCGTGTGCCAACTGGGGTATTGAGGAAGTGTATACATTTGATAAATTGCCTATGAATTTCAAAATATATGCTTTGCACATATTACACACTGAAAAATAATAACATTATAACATTGATAACATGAGGCTGGGGAAGGAGTTCCATCAGTAAAACACTTGCCTTGTAATCACAAGGAGCTAAGTTTAATCTTAAGAATCCATATAAGAAAGCCTGGGTGGAGCAAAGGACTTGCCTCCAGGATGGATCAGAGAGCAAAGGACCTGCCTCCACAATGGATCAGAGAGCAAAGGACCTGCATCCACAATGGATCAGAGAGTAAAGGACCCATCTCCAGGATGGATCAGAGAGCAAAGGATCCATCTCCAGGACAGATCAGAGAGTAAAGGGCCCACCTCAAGGATGGATCAGAGTCCTGGGTTACCTCCGGAGAGAGCTCATTGTTGGAGTCCTCTATGGGAATGATAATGTTTGGTGGGGACTTTTTATTTGCTTTTCCCATGTTGCCAATTTTTCTTTGTGCTTTTGACATGTGGATTTGATTCCTTTTATTTGTGATCTGACATGAATTCAAGTGTTTCTTCTTGCAAAAAAAAATAAAGAGTAAAGAGCTAAACAAAAAAGGAAAGGAAAGAAAAGCTGGGTGTGCTGATATGCACTTATGACTCCCAGTGCTGGGTTGTGGGGACACAAGTAGGTCCATAGGTACCTTTGGCTACACAGTCATGCCTTCTTAGAGAGTTACAAGCCAGTGACAATACCATGTCTCAAAAATGAGTAAAAAGATGGACAACACCTAAAGAACCACACTTGAGACTGCCCTTTGGCTGCACGTTCATGAGCACCCCTATGCACATGCTGCCCCCCCAAACAACACATGCATAAACACACACACATGTACATACACAAAAATATTAGCAACATATTTTCAAGAAATTTTTAGTCCATGGGGCTGATGGGACTATATGGATTTCCGAGCCAGATTAGGAAGCACAATGAAAAATTGAGCAGGAGCTGATGAGCACTGGTGTCTGGATTTTGCTACCTGAAGGCTCTCAGGAACTCCACGTACACCTGGAAAGGACTGTGAGCCTGGTCAATGCTGCCAACCTTCAAGGAATTTTTGTGTTCTGCTTGGTTTGGATTGCCCTTATAGAATACTCATTACCCAAATTTTTCTCACATTAACCCTCACGGTCACAGAATTGAGCCATCATCAAGAAATGAAGCTTCTAGAAACCAATGAATCTGATCTTCCATGGAAATTGCATTACTTTTCTTGTTACTGTGGTCAGATATGTGAGAAAACACCTTAATGGAGGCAGACTTAATTTTGGACCATGATTTGAAGGAATACAGTCCTTATGTTGGGTCCGGCATGGTGATGGGAGACTCAGGAACACAAATCTCAAAGTAACTATGTTGAGAGGTAGAAGCAAAACAAATAATGTTGCATATTGTATGATTGTATACACATGCAATTTTTAAAAAGGGAAAATTCATTTTTATGGTGGAGAGATGGTCAGTGGTTGCTTGGAGGTATAAGAACAAGGAAGAGACAGGGAGGAAGGTAGTGATGGAAATGTTTCCATTGTATAACATTTCCTGTGGAGATGTGAACAAATATGTACTCACCTTAGATAGGGACGCAACTGACCAAAGTAAACATTGCACTCACTTCAGTGTAAACCAATGAGTTTATTTGGGTTGCTAACAGGAATATAAGTAAGGGGTTGCTAGCAAGAACATGAGTGATGCAAAGACACCTGCATCACTGAAGAGTGCACCACAGCCTGAGAGAAGACCCATAGAAACCTCATGTGTGGAGTCTTCTGGAAGACCTACAGGCAGATCAACATGTCAGTCCCCTACAAGCAGCACAGCCACTGCTTTGACTCAGCTCTTCTGAGGCCTCTCCTCCTCCCTGCCACCAACTGCCTAAGATTCATCCAGGCTCCCATTTCCTCCAGCCATCTCAGCCCATGCTAAACACATCTCACCTTGTAGCCCCTTCTTAGGGACACATTTTATCAGTCAGATCCTGGCCTGGCAGCTGTCATCTGGGTGGTACTGAGCTTGACACTAATTGATTTTTAATTAGAGAAAACAAAATGCTGAATTTATTTTGCACTTTACCATTCATATTTTACACTTTACCATTCATAATTACCTTATTTTTTTCCTTTGGCAGATCAGACATACTCAGACACTTTATTAACAGGTTATATTCCTAGCCCATAAATTAAATATTTTACAGACAAAACCACAATGCAAGGCAGTTGTGGAAGGGCAGGCCTTTAATCCCAGCACTCAGGAGGCAGAAATAGAGTCAGGCAGATCCCTGAGAGTTCATGGTCAGCCTGGTCTACATAGTCAGCTGGGGCTACAGGGAAACCCTGTCTCAAAAAAAAAAACCCAACCAAAATGTGAGATAAATTCATTCATTTTTTAAATGGGCTCATCACCCAGAAAAGCTGAGTACTTAATGGGAGGAGGTAAGTTTGCAGCCCAGGTGGGCAACAAGTTTCCCTGTGATGCTGAAATTCGCAAGATGCTGGTGTTCCCAGAGAAGGTGCAATGGACTTTGCAATTCTGAGACTTTGGGAGGGGCAGAGATTTTGAAGGGGCAGAGACGTATAAAAAGCCCACCACGTGAGGCTAGGCTCTCTCCCTATCTCTATCTCTATCTATATCTCTGTCTCTTGCCATATACCATCATGGTCCCAGGGCACAGGGCTTTCATGCCAGAACTCTGACTGGCAATGTTGACTTGGGAACCCAGCCACTGCGGCTTCATTGAGTGCAGGCTTCCCAGCCATTACTTTGTAGCTAATATCAATAAATTCTGGTCTAGCAGCCTGCAACTGGCCTGGCGCCACCATTTTGAGTCTTTGTGCAGGGTGCTCAGGTCAGGGCCTTGCTTGCTAAGACTACCGGAAGCACAGTTAAGAGCCCGGAGCTCCAGACAGGTAGATCTTAGGACAGATTGACTCTTGAGTTGCTGGATAATTGATTCGCTGCTTTGTGCCAGGGGGACCATGGACCTGCTTGCTTGGTTCTAAACGCTAAACCCTTATAGGATGTGGCTGTCTGGGCAGGGTCACCCTTCGCCCTTGCAGCCAGCAGTTGGCCTGGCACCGCAATTGCGAGTCTTTGTGCAGGGTGCTTAGGTCAGGGCCTTGCTTGCTAAGACTACCTGAAGCACAGGTAAAAGCCTGGCACTCCAGACAGGTACCGGGGTGCGGGCTAAGTCAGGCATTCACCCCCACCCCCAACTGGAATTGATGAGAGAGTATCCAAGTGGATTTTTTGGAGAACCTTCAGAACAGCAACAGTAGAGGACTTCGACTTCCAATATCCAATATATAAACAAAATTGAAAGCCTGAAACCTACACAAATCAACACTCCATAAACAAGGAGGAGGGGGGAAAAGGCAAAAAAGCATCAGAAGAGGCAAGCAAAACAAGCCTTCAACATATTGAAAAGTCATTTGTGATTGACATCAGAATACAGGCCAAAAAAAAGGGAAACTGTCATGCCAGAGACACAGCGAAGGGATAACATGGGAAAGGTGCAGGATAATTCTGCAACAACCTCTACCAACCCTACAGTGGGATCCCCCTGGAGGTGATGCAAGAAACAGATCTTAGAGGAATAATTGCAGACCTATTCAGAGAAATTAAAGAAAATAATGAAGTCAGAGAACTAAGGAGAGAGAATGAAAAACTCAAAAAGGACCTAGAGGGATATAATGAAAAACTTCGGAAAGAACTAAAGGAAGNTCCAGGGGAATCCGACACCCTCTTCTGACCTCCGCGCCATTGCACGACACGGGTGCACAAACCTACATGCAGACAGTACACTCATACACATACAAAAATAAATTAAAAAAATGTATTAAAAATCTATTAAAAACTCTTTCCATGAAGAAAATTCCAGCCCCAGAAAATTTTACTAATGAATGTTATCAAACATAGAAAAAGAATAAATTTCAATAATCAACAAGTTACTCTAGAAAACAGAGTAAAAACTACTTCCCAATTCATTCCACAAATACAGTATAACAGCAAAGGCAGAAAAGCATATTGCGATAAAAAGAATAGACCAACATTTATTTTAAGTGTTCTCAGTAGAAACAGGAAACAAATACAAAATACATAAAATAGATTAATAGTAGCCAACTGGGATTTATCCAGTTATGCAAGAGTGGTTTAAGATTTGAAAATTAAATAGTACAGTAAAGTATGTTAATAAAATAAGACAAAACGATACCATCAATTCATCTAACATAATTCAACATAGATCTGTGATAAGAAAAATACTAATAACATTGAGTTAGAGGGGAACGTTCTCCCATAATAAACAACATAATGGTGAAAGAATAAATGATTTCTTCCAAGAGCTCAGAAAAGATAAAGATGTCCACTTTTGCCATTTTAAAATTTTTATGTATGCATTATTTTATATGTATGAGTGATATGCCTGTATGTGTGTGTCATGCAGTGCCCACGGAGGACAGAAGAGGGTATTCAACTCCCTAGAACTTGAGTTATAAAAGGTTGTTCCATGTAGGTGCTGAGATTCAAATCAGGGTCTTCTGAAAGAAAAGCCAGTGCTCTTAACCACTGAGCCATCTATCCAGCCCCCTACTTTTGCCTTTTTAATTCCCTATATCATGCTTTATTTTCTTTTTAAGAGTTATTTATTTATATCACAGAGTAAAGGACCTGCCTCCAGGATGGCTGGAGTTTAAAGGACCTGCCTCCAGATAGGATCACAAAGTAAAGGACCCTGCTCCAGCATTGATCAGAATAAAGGACCCACCTCCAGGATGTATCCAAGAGTAAAGGACCCGCCTCCAGGATGGATCAGAGGAGTAAAGGACCCAGCTCCAGGATGGATCAGAGAGTAAAGGACCCATCTCCAGGATGGATCAGAGGAGTAAAGGACCCAGCTCCAGGATAAATCAGAGAGTAAAGGACCCACCTCTAGGATGGATCAGAGGAGTAAAGGACCCGCCTCCAGGATGGATCAGAGAGTAAAGGACCCAGCTCCAGGATGGATCAGAGAGTAAAGGACCCAGCTCCAGGATGGATCAGAGAGTAAAGGACCCAGCTCCAGGATGGATCAGAGAGTAAAGGACCCACCTCCAGGATGGATCAGAGGAGTAAAGGACCCAGCTCCAGGATAAATCAGAGAGTAAAGGACCCACCTCTAGGATGGATCAGAGGAGTAAAGGACCCGCCTCCAGGATGGATCAGAGAGTAAAGGACCCAGCTCCAGGATGGATCAGAGAGTAAAGGACCCAGCTCCAGGATGGATC
>VZQC01008331.1:2216055-2291967 GCA_009823505.1 Rhizomys pruinosus | reverse complement strand
TGTTGATGGTAATGTGGAAGAATAAAAATTGCGACTTTGTTAGCCTCCTTAGAGGAGGATATCGTCAAGGATGACAGATGTACATTTGGATGGTCAAGGTATAGATGATCCTGTGATGAACGATGCAGCAGATTGTCTAACGAACAAGGAGGATTGGTGGAAGAGGCTGTTGTCATATGGGTATTTTCATTGTTCATGATCATAGGCCTTCAGAATTGGTTGATTGAGCACTAGAGCAGGGAGAGTAGGGCAAAGGACCGCATGCTGAGGATGGATGCAAGAAGGCGAGAGAGGAGGGACCACACTAGCTAACGGTGACGTGTAAATCATGTAGCAAGCGACAGGACCAGGCCTCACTGTACAAGGGATGAGATCAGAGAGAAAAGGACCCAGCTCGCTTAGGTAAATCCCACGGACGATCAGAGAGGAAAGGGACCATCAAGGACAGGGATCGGATAAGAGGAGGCAAAGGACTGCCCAGTTCCAGACGGAGGATCAATGAGACATTGCACATGTCAAGTCTCTCCCTCTAGGATGGATCAGAGAGCAAGAAAGAGTGTTATCTCCCAGAACTCTTCTAGCGAACGGAGTCAGCAAGAGCAATAGGACCTCCACGAAACCAGGACAGGGATCAAGAGAGGCAAGGGGTGACGCAAGCAGCTCTCCGAGGATGGACTGATCAGGCCAGGAGACCGAATGTAGGAAACCCGAACTCCCGGACGGATCGAGGAGCGCAAAGGATGCCAGAGCTTCCAGAACGGATCAAGAGAGGCAAGAACCCAGCTCCAGGAAACGGATCAGAGAGCAATAGGACAGACAGCTTCGCAAGGACTGGATCAAGAGAGCGAAGAGGACATATGAGGCTCCAAGGATGGGTCAGAGAGTAAAGGAGCCAGCTCCAGGATGGATCAGAAGTAAATGAACCTAAGCTCACCAGAGACGAGATCAGAGAGCATAGCGAACTAAATCCAGACGGGAAGTTCAGTAGAGAGTCATAGGAAGTCCATCAGCTCACAGTGCTTGAGACCCTCAAAGAACAAGGCACGGACCTATACTCTAGGATGGATCAGGGAACAAAGTACCCAGCTCCAGGACGGATCAGAGGAAGCAAAGGACCCCAGCTCCAGCATGGGATCAGAGATACGCAAAAGGACCAACTCCACGTTGGATCAAGAGATCTAAAAAGGGTCCCAGCGTCCACAGAGATGAGAGTCGAATGCTAGAATAAAGTACAAGGGCTCCAGGGAATGGAATGATGGAGAGCAAAAGGTACCTCAACATCCAGGTATTGGATCAGAAGAGCAAGGATCCAGTCTGGCCCAAAGGATGGTAATCAGAGAGCAAAAGGACCCAGCTCCATGATACGGACTCAGATGATCAAAGACGCAGCTCTGAGGATGGATCAGTAGAGCAAATGGGACCGAGCAGCAACTCGCAAGGGTGGATCAGGAGATCAAGAGACCCAACTCCCACGGTTGGTCGCTGATCTATATGAGCAGGACCCCTGCTCCAAAGGAATGGAATAAGAGAGGCAAAGAAAAACCAGGTCCCCTCGCAAGGAATGGATCAGTAGAGAACACTCAAGACGTCCAGTCTCTATGAGGGAGATCAGAGTAGCAAGAGGAAACCCGTGCTGGCAGAGAACTCGGATAAACCAGAGACCGCAAAGGACCACAGCTCTCAACAGGAGGAAATCCAAAGCGATCAAAACGGACCACCCATCTCTAGGATGGATGAGGGAGCAAAGGACCCAAGCTCTAGGACAAGATTTCCAGAGGAGCAACAGGACCCCAGCTCCAGGAATGATCAGAGAGCAAAGGACCAACATCCAGGATGGATCAGAGACAACAGGACCTCAGCTCCAGGTTGGCATGCAGAGATCATAAGGACCCAGCTCTAGAATGGATCAGGGAGCAAAGGACCCAGCTTCAGGAAGGATCAGAATGCAAAGGACCAGGCTCCAGGATGGATCAGAGAGCAAAGGACCTATCTCCAGGATGGATCAGAGAGCAATGGTCTCAGCTCCAGGATGGATCAGAGAGCTAAACGCGACAAAGACCCAATGATAAGAATCAGAGATCAAAAGCAGACCTATGTCCAGGATTTGGGATCAGAGAAGCAAAAACGACCTCAAGCTCCAGGACGGAATGCAGAGAGCTAAGGACACAGCTTCCCAGCCATGGATCATAGAGCAAACAGGACTGCCAGCTTCTCCAGGATGGGTCAGAGACCAAAGGACCCCTCTCCAGGACGGATCAGAGAAAAAGGACCCACCTCCAGGAAAGATCAGAGAGAAAGGACCCAGGCTCCGAGGAGCGGATAAGAGAGCAAAGGATCCCGACCGGTCTCCCAAGATGGATAAGAGAGCATATGGACCCAGCCTCCAGGAATGGATTCAGAGGTAAAGACTAAGCTTCAAGACGTAATCAGAGAGCAACGACTAACCCGTCTCCAGACGATCAGAGAGCGCAAGGACTCACCTCTCAGGAATGGATCAAGAGGCAAAAAGGACCCAGCTCTGAAGGATTGTTCTCTAGAAACAAAGTACCCCAGCTCCAGGTATCGGTCATAAAGGTGAGCAATGGACCAGGCTCCAGGATGGCGCAGAGAGCAAAGGACCCAGTCCCAGGATGGATCAGAGAGCAAAGGACCCACGTCCCGGATGGATCAGAGAGAAAGGGACCCAGCTCCAGGCGTATTGATCAGAGAGCAAGAGAGAGACTCCAGCTTCCAGGATCTGAGTTCAATAGAGTCAAAGGAACGCTGCTCCAGACGGGATCAGAAGACCAGACTGGACACATGCTTCCTGGACGGATCACAGAAAGAGCATAAGAACCCAGCTCCGGTCAACGGATCATGCAGACCATAAATGAGGACCGGCTCCAAAGGGTGGTCACATAGAGAAATCAAAGGGTACCGCAAGCTACCATCGGTGGACTCAGAGAGGCAAAAGGACCAGTTCCAGGATGGATCAGGGAGCAATACAGCTCCTCCACGATGCATCAGAGAGTAAAGGACCCTTCTCCATCCCAGCTCCAGGATGGATCAGAGAGTAAAGGACCCTGCTCCAGGATGCATCAGAGAGTAAAGGTCCCAGCTCCAGGATGGATCAGAGAGTAAAGGACCCTGCTCCAGGATGCATCAGAGAGTAAAGGACCCTGCTCCAGGATGGATCAGAGAGTAAAGGACCAGGCTCCAGGATGGATCAGAGAGTAAAGGTCCCAGCTCCAGGATGGATCACAGAGTACAGGACCAGGCTCCAGGATGGATCAGAGAGTAAAGGACTAGCCTCTAGGATGGATTGTCATTATTATATATGAAAAAAGGAGGGATCATTCAGCTAACATACCAACCCAGACATCAAAGTAGGAACTGGCCATCACCACTTAACAAACTTCATCAGTAAACAGTTACCAAATAAGAGCAAATGGGTGACCAAAAAAAAAAAAGAGCTGGGCGTGGTGGCACACACCTTTAATCCTAGCATTTGGGAGGCAGAGGCAGGCGGATCTTTGTGAGTTCAAGGCCAGCCTGGTCTACAGAGCAAGTTCCAGGACAGCTGGGGCCAAAGGGAGACCCTGCCTTGAAAAAACAAAGAAAACAAAACAAAACAAAACAAAAAAAGAACATATGGGCATTCACCAAAAAATCAATCAGAGAGTTATCAGTCTGTTCAAAAATATGCTGCAGGGGCTGGAGAGATGGCCTAGCGGTTAAGAGTGCCGACCGCTCTTACAGAGGACCCGGGTTCAATCCCCAGCACCCACATGGTGGCTGAGAACCGTCTGAAGCTCCAATTCCAGGAGAACTCCAGTTCCAGGGGAATCCGAGACCCTCTTCTGACCTCCCTGGCGTTGCAGGACACGGGTGCACAGACTTGCATGCAGACAGTACATTCATACACATACAGAAATAAATTTAAAAAATTAATAAAAAAACAAAAAAAACCAAAAAAAAAACAAAAAAAACAAAAAATATGCTGCAGAATTTTCAAGCACATTCCTATGTACTCAAAAGTGAAAACTGAATGCTAATGTCAGAATTTAATATGTTAATAAGGGAGGGGATGTAAATATGATTAAGACATATTATATGAAATGCACAAAAGTTCAATAAAATATATTAGAAAAAATGTATGCATGTGCATTGTCAAACTTCTTCAAACTACAGACCAGTTACTTCAGTTTTAAAATGGGAAATGCTGATGCCAGACCGATGCTGCCTCTCTCATGACCTGGAGGAAGTCCTGAGTGTCCTGGTCACTGCAAATACCGTTCCCCATGGGCCTGCACTTCTTGCCCTTTTCACCTGATCTGTCCTAGTCACCACTTGCAATTCAGCTCTTCCTGATATTGTTCTCTGAGCACACTACCCATACTTGAAAAGGGCTGACATCACTGTGTCCAGAACAAGTTCTACTACTTAGTATTGTATTAGCTTTTTGTTACTATGAGGAAATACTAGAAGCAGGTTAACAGTGTAAGTGAAGGGGCTGGGGAGATGGCTCAGCAGTTAAGAGCCCTGACTGCTCTTGCAGAGGACCTGGGTTCGATTCCCAGCACCCACATGGCAGCTAAGAACCGTCTTTAACTCCAGTTCCAGGGGAATCCGACGCCCTCTTCTGACCTCTGCGGCATTGTACAACACGGGTGCACAAACCTCCATGCACACAATACATTCACACACATAAATAAATAAAATAAAAATTAAAAAATTCAAAAAAAAAAAACCAGTGTAAGATGTTCTGATTTTGGAGATTCAAGCTGCAAAGTCAGACAGCTACATTGTTCAGACTCTGCTGAGAGTGGTGCATGACACTGAATCCTGGCAGGAGTGTCTGGAGGAACAGGCAGATACTCCCGGAACTGTGAAGCGGGGAGAGGAAGGGAAAGGCACACCCCCAATAAGCCAAAGACCTCTCACTAAGTTCCACCCCTTTTATGATTTTCAGATAGGGTATCATATACCCAAGCTGATATCGAATTTGCTATGTAGCAGAGAGAGGACGTTCTTGAACTCCTAATCATCCTGCCTCTGTTTCCCCAGTGCTGAGATTATAGGCATGCTCCACCAGGCCTGGTTTATGTCATGCTAGAGTTCAAACCCAGGGCCTGATGCATGCTCGGCAAATACGGTAGGCACTGAGTTCTATCCCCAGCCCTTCCTTTTGTTTTTTCGGAGGCAGGGTCTCCCACTCTGTAGCCCAGACGCGTGGTAATCTCCACCCCCCACCCCCCTCAGCCTGCTGCTCCCACTCCCCATGCGAGGACTGTGAACATGAATCGTCAGGCCCAGTGTAAGGACTCCAGCTCTTAAGGATCCCACCATCTCCCTACTCCCACCACCCTAGGAACAGAGTCCTTAACACATGGGCCTTTGCAAGACACTCCAAGGATATTCAAACCTCAGCAACCATAAGGCGGCCCTGACTTTACCTCCAGCTCTCTGCACTGGCAAATATTCCCCAAGGCTCTGAGCTAACAGGGAACCACAGGCTCACGAGCCCTGTCATTAACGCCTGGCGTCTTGCTCCATTCCCTGTTGTGCAGCTGGTGGGGAGGCTGGTGTACAAATGGACAACCCAAAAGGATTCTTCTCTCTTTTTTTCTTCCTCCAGGCTTTTTCTTTCTGCCTGGGAAGCCAGATGCTTTGCAGTTTAATTGCATGCTGCAGTTGGAAGCACAGAATGTCAGTGTTGGAAAGGAAGGGCCTCGTTACAGATAATAGCTACCAGCGTTTATTGAGCACTTACTCTGCGCCAGGTGCCATGCCTGTTTCCAGGCATGGCCTTATTTAACTTCTGGAGTATTATCGCATTCCACAGGGAAGTAAACTGAGGCATACAGACGATATGGAGACGGTCCCAGCGTGTGCTAACTGGTTCCTCTTGTCACAAAATATCAGCTGGTGTCAGATAAAAAAGCTCCATTGTCAAATGCTACATCCTGAATCCTCCATAGAGAATTCATGAAGCATACCATATATGAACGGCCAGGAGACATCCTGCAGCAAAGAACCCTATTTAGGTCAATGTCTCTTCTATTGCAGACCTCATAGAGTTACTGTTTGGGGACTGCACAGTTTGGGGACTGAAGAAAATGACCAATCTCATCACCTAGTAGGTGAGGTAATGAGGCCTAGGCACTTGGAGATCAGACCAAACAGAGACCTGGGCTTCAGGATTCCCCATTTGTAGAGAGCAAAGGAAAGGAGCCCGTTGCCCATTCTGTCTTTGAAAATTTTACTGAAGATTTGCTTTGTGCGTGTACACACATACGTTCTTACGTGTGCATACATGTGCCAGAGGTCAACCTCAGGGTTTGTTCCTCAGGTACTGTCCACATTTTTTATATGCAGGGTCTCTTCCTGGCCTGGAACCCACCAAGTGGGCTAGGCTAATTAGCCAGTGAGCCCCAGCGTCCTTCTGGTTCTGACTCCTCAGGGCTAGGGTTACAAATGTGTGCCACCATGCTTAGCAGGTATTTTTTTAATGTGGTTCTAAGGATCAAACTCAGGTTCTTGTGCTTGCCAGACACTTTACCACCTAGGCTACCTCACCAGCACTATTGAAGATATTTTTTCTGATCAAGCTTCCTTGGTCAATGGATAAGCCAGTCAAACCCCAAAGAAGGTTTGTCCAAAAATCACACAGCCTACTAGGGGCCAGGCAGAAACATATTCCAGATCTTTACAACTTGAAAATTCTCTGAAACACAAATCAGCTCGTTACGGTACTGTACCTACAATATCATCACTCAGGAAGCTGAGGCAGGAGCATCTTGAGGTCCAGTCAGCTAGGGCTATATGGTAAGACCCTGTCTCAATCAATCAATCAATCAAGCAAGCAAACCGAAATCAGACAGGTGGCAAAAGTGGCATGATATTCTGGTATCTGAGACAATGTCTCTGCTGTGCACTGTATCTGAAGGGGACGGTTTAAAAATGCTTCACAGAATAAATCCCATTCAAGGGCACCACTGTGCAGTACCTATACTGTCCCTTTCTACACCTTCAGAGACTCCCCCTTTCTTCCTCTGACCTGGGTAAAGCCACTTTGCCTCAAACAGCCTGGGAGACCTCCCTCTGCCCTCCACCCACTCAGCAGGGCTGGCATCGCAGTGGCATCATCACGTGAACAAAGAGTGAAGAGGGCAACTGGTGTTTAATTCTGTACCCAATGCAGGAAAAATGTCATTAGTTTCCCTGCCTTCTGCTAACTGGAAACGTGAGACCATTTGGACAGGAACTGGGCAGAAGTGATCTTTGCCTGTTTTAGAAATAGCTTGCCAAAAAATGAAATCATGTCAACAGGATCTGAAGTGGGGGGGTTGTTTGATAACGCTTCACAGAATAAATTCCGTTCAAGGACTCCAGGGCTTCCTTGAAGTACACTATCTTTCCATGGTCATCTGTTTACATTTTTTTCTAAAAGGAAGAGAAGAAATAGTTGGCTATGCAAACAAATCTGTCCTTACCTCTTCATTACAATAGCTCATGTATGCAAAGCACATTTTGTTAGGTTGCTTACAATTTAGATGGTTTCTAATATCTGCTGATGAGGACATTTTAGTCCCCATTGCTCAGTCAGTCAGCAGCACTAATTAGGGAAGTTTTATTAACCTCTGGGCCTTGGGAACGGACACCTCTTACCAACCCTGATGGCCCAGGCATGCCAAAGGGCTAAAGGTTAACTCAAACAGCTGTTGGGACAATAGGGTATTACAGTCCCCTGGTGACCAGTGGCAGCACATCTAAGGGACCAGATTGTCCACATGGCCCTTCCAGAGCTGAGAGATACAGACAATGACTGAGGTACAGGGTAAATATAGTCCCGTGTAGGTAGCTGGGGCCTAGAGGCACTTGTCTCCCTCTTTCTAGAGAAGG
The DNA here is from genome assembly GCA_009823505.1 of Rhizomys pruinosus. Taxonomy (NCBI): domain Eukaryota; kingdom Metazoa; phylum Chordata; class Mammalia; order Rodentia; family Spalacidae; genus Rhizomys; species Rhizomys pruinosus. The sequence continues at coordinate 2,284,083 of VZQC01008331.1, read as the reverse complement.
TGGCAACACAGGTGACAGATAGCTCTTGGGGTTCCTGAGGCCACACCCCCACATCTTGGGGTTCTGGTCTTTCCCTGACAACAAAGCAAAGAACACACATACCGAGCCACACATATCCAGTGCTGGAAAGAGTTTGGACTTGGGTTTGAGATGGTTTAAGAGTCCATGTTCTCGCCAGGCGTGGTGGCCCACGCCTTTAATCCTAGCACTTGGGAGGCAGAGGCAGGCGGATCTTTGTGAGTTCAAGGCCAGCCTGGTCTACAGAGCGAGTTCCAGGACAGCTGGGGCTACAGGGAGACCCTGTCTCGAAAAGACCAAAAAAAAAAAAAGAGTCCATGTTCTCATCTGAGGCTAAGGACTTCTTCCAAGGCTTGGGGTGAATGTGAAACAACAGTGAGAGCCCTTGACAGCTTCATTCTGCAGCCTCACTTTACCCTCCCTCTCCCTCCTACCAGTGGCTCACCTTCCAGCACGCTGTCCAAGTGTGGTCCTAAGGACAGTCAAGCAACCCATGGAAAGGCCAAGTAAGGGACTGAGGTCCCCCCTGCCAACACCACCTGAGGGAGCGAGCTGCAAAGCCAGTCCTCTACCCGCAGCCCAGCTCTCCGAGGACTTACCCAACTTCCAGGTTCTTATCTCCCAGAAACTGTGAGAGAATGGGTGTCTGCTCAGTTTGGGGGACTTGTGATACAACTCTTAATAACTAAGGCCTTTACCTGTCAGGGGAGGTGGCTCAGTCAGGAAAGTACTGACTACAGAAGCATGAGGACTTGAATTTGGATCCCCAACACTCGTGTTAGAAAGCAGTGAGCACTTATAATTACAGTACAGAAGACAAGAGGATCCCTACAGCTGACTGGGCAGTAAGTCTGGCTGACTCAGAGATCTTGTTTCAAAATCAGATAGAGGGGCTGGAGAGATGGCTCAGGGGTTAAGAGCACTGACCGTGCTTGCAGAGGACCTGGGTTCGATTCCCAGCACCTACATGGCGGCTAAGAACCGTCTTTAACTCCAGTTCCAGGGGAATCCGACGCCCTCTTCTGACCTCTGAGGCATTGCACAACACAGGTGCACCAACCTACATGCAGACAGTACACTCATACACATAAAAAAAATAAATAAATAAAAAAAATTTTAAAAATCAGATGGAAAGGGCTGGGACTATAGCTCAGTGGTAGAGCACCTGCCTCATGTGTGGGACGCCCTAGATTCAACCCTTAGTCCTGAAAAAGAAGTGAAGTGATTGACCACCACACACACACACACACACACACACACACACACACACACACACGGTTTTTATGTGTTTTTTTTTTTTTTTTCGGTCTTTTTGAGACAGGGTCTCCCTGTAGCCCCAGCTGTCCTGGAACTCACTCTGTAGACCAGGCTGGCCTTGAACTTGCAAAGATCCGCCTGACTCTGCCTCCCGAGTGCTAGGATTAAAGGCGTGCGCCACCACGCCCAGCATGTGTTGTTTTTTTTTAAGAATTAAGAATTCACACATATCAAACTACAACCAATCTTGCCGAGACCTGTGGTTCCAGAAAGGACAGAGGTAAAAGAGACAGAGGAGGGAGCATGGGGCAGTGAGCAGCTGCCTGGATTCAGCCCAGGGAATCCATTCCTGATCTAGGTGATCCTCAGAGCCCACATCCACATAGACAGTAGCTGGACCGCAAGCGAAAATAGGACTCTGCTACTAACCAGTAGTCAGGAAGCCAAACACTACTACTGTAGCAAGCAGACCAGAGCTCCATCAGTAAACTGACAGCTTCCCTAACTTTGTTCCTAACTCCTATAGGACACACTGGCGAAAGGAAATATATGTTCCCCAAACTAAGCTCCCGGATGCTCCTCTTCTACTGCTCCCACCCCCCCACAAGGGCACACCTAAGGCCTCCTTCCCCTGTACAGCTTCTTGCTCTGCCTGCTTTCAGTCTGCTAAATACAAGCCACATGGCTGACTGCTGCTCAGTAAGCTCTGCATGAATAAGCCTAGGGTGGACTTTGTTTCCACAGCCCCATGTTCTCTTTCTCTTCATGGTCCAGGGCAAAGGTAAACATCTTGGTCTCCTCCCTTCACACCAAAGAATCCAGAAAAATCTGCTCAGGGACAATGGAAGAAGAGGGGATGGATGGACAGGAATAATCGAGAACTTATAGAACAGGACAGAGCTGATGTCTGAGCTGAGTATGCTCACTGGAATGGGCTCACTGCCCATTCTTTGCCCATGGCAGCAGGTCTTCAGTTGGATGGAGTCAAGGACATAGGCTCTAAGTCCAGATCAAGTTTTGGTTTGAGCAGAAAGATGAGCAAAAGACATAATTGAGATTGCTCTAAAGAAATCCAACTGTCCAAAGCAAAGAACAAACTGTCCAAGCCAGATACTTGCTGTACAAAACAGCATGTAGTTACAGTAGACAAGACACTGCATTCCTGTTTGTATGGGAACACGGATCTGCACAAATACAGAGGGTGGGAAGAGTTTGTACCTGGGTGATAACACTGACTCTCACCGGACTGCAGGATTTTGCAGCTTTGGAAAGCCCCCACCCCACCCCACCCCGCCCTCGTTTTTGATTTTGCTAATCCATGCTTTCTAATAGCCTTGTTTCAAAAAAAAAAAAAAAGAAAGAAAANGCATTCCTGTTTGTATGGGAACACGGATCTGCACAAATACAGAGGGTGGGAAGAGTTTGTACCTGGGTGATAACACTGACTCTCACCGGACTGCAGGATTTTGCAGCTTTGGAAAGCCCCCACCCCACCCCACCCCGCCCTCGTTTTTGATTTTGCTAATCCATGCTTTCTAATAGCCTTGTTTCAAAAAAAAAAAAAAAAGAAAGAAAAAAAAAAAAAGGAAAAGAAAAGAAGCCCCCCAAAATGACTACTAATTAAAAAACAAAATGGGGGTAGCATCGGGGACAAGACAAAGAGTAAGAGCCAAAGAGCTCTTCCTGGCTGCGACACAGCCTTCAAGTCAGGAAAAAACTGCGAAGTACAGCAGGGACAGCGTGGCACGGCCTGGCTGCCCAGCGTCAAGCCCACCACAGTAGGCAAAGCTAGGGTCACAACTACTCCTGGCCTTAAAGAGTGGAGACTTGGGAAGAACTTGACCTCCCGGGGCCCCAGTTCCTGGAACCGGCACCTTGGGGAGGTTTTCTACCCCAGAACAGACAGCAGCTGTCTGGATGGAGTCAAGGTTACCTGGCCCGAGCTGACCGGATGTCCTGACCTTTCCTAGCCTGGGGGCTTTGTGCAGGCTGCGCGCGGGGGCGGGGTTCGAGACTGCTGCCTGGGCGCCGCGAGTGGGGCGGGGCTGGGCGGAGCTCGGCGGTTGCCAGGGGCGGGGCGGCGCGACTGGCACGGAGCTCTGTGGGCGACTGCCACGCACCCTTGGCTCTCGCACTCCAGCTCGCGCGTCGCCTGTTGCTCGCCGCTCCCAGCCGCCGTTCCCGCCGGGTAGGTGGGCGGACCGAGAGTGCCAGCGCGTGGGCCGCCTCCCGCCTTCCTCTCCTTCCCGCGCGCGGGCGATCCAGGGCCCCCTACCGCCCCCGACAGCACGAAGGCGGCCGGCCTCCCTCGCGCCAAGACCCCAGGCGCCGCGCCACGATGAACGCGACCTTCCTGAACCACAGCTCCTTGCAGGAGGCGGGCGGCGACGCCCGGGCCGCTCTGGGGAACCGCAGCCACGGGCTGGGCACGTGGCTAGACTGCTGCCCGGGGGGCGCGCCGCTGACCGCCAGCGATGGAGTCCCCGCGGGGATGGCCCCAGACGAGCGCAGCCTGTGGGTGTCGCGCGTGGCGCAGATCGCCGTGCTCTGCGTACTGTCGCTCACCGTGGTCTTTGGCGTGTTCTTCCTGGGCTGCAACCTGCTCATCAAGTCCGAGAGCATGATCAACTTTCTGGTGCAGGAGCGTCGACCCTCCAAGGACGTGGGCGCTGCCATCCTGGGGCTGTACTGAGCGCCCGCCACCCTCGCCAGCGCCGCTGCACCGACGGAAGGACCCCGGAGCCCGGTGCCCTCCGCATCGCCACCGGCGGGCGAGCAGTATGGTTCGTGACGAGCCTCCGCCAGGACCTGCAAGCCTAGGGACTCGTGGCGACGGCCTGGAAAGGGACTTGCACTCTGGGCTTTGTCCTGGGTGCGCTCCAGCCGGGGTCGGGGGAGTGGGCCTCTTCACACGTTTCTTTTTTTACGAAGATGTTCAGAGTAGAGCGGGAATGAGGGAGGATGCGGTGCAGGGCTGAAGTGGGAAGTTTCCTGTGGTTAGTGGGAGAATTCCCAGCAGGATTCAGGGGAGAGGCGCTGAGATTTTGCATCTGACCTCATACTGCATCTGAAATTTTGAAATTTTGTAATAAAACTGCAGTCGTCGGGCTTCTTTCCAACTGCTCCAGGTGTGTGTCGTGTGTGTGTGTGTGTGTGTGTGTGTGTGTGCGCGCGCGCGCGCGGGTTGGGGTGGTGAGGAAGGGGAAAGGGCCCCTAGTTCTGGCCCCAGTGTGGTCTGCCTAAGGACCTGGGGGGCAGTTCTGGAGCTTCTCGGGTTCTAAGACCCACGACAAGAGGAAAAGAACTGTTTTTTCTATTTCTACAGCACAGGTCCTTTGGAGCAGCCAGACAGTTGGTGAGATTAAATTAAATCACTGGACATGTAAGTCTTTTCATAAAAATGAAAAACAAAAAGTGAGTTGAACCCAAAAAAGAGGAAAAAACTAAATAGGATAAGAATGGTGAACAAATCAAATTCATTTGGTGGGTGGGGAGTAGGAGCTGGATCTAGTTAACAATGGCATGGTAAGGCCAGTAGCCCTGCCCCAAGGCTTGTTTCACCCGGGGTTGTAGAGAGTAGGCTAATAAGCCCCCAGTTGTATCTGGGAGGGAGACTCTGGATGCTTAAAATGAAGAAAATGTCTTGCAATTGTTGTCTTTAGTGGAACCTCCCATTAAAAATGCACCCTCCACTCCCCACTGCCCTAAAACACAGGACCTTGGAAGGGTCTGAGATCCCTCAGCAGTGCTCACTGGCCAAAGGGGAGAGAAGGGGGCCTTCTGCAGCCAGCCTCTGCTCTGAGGGACAGCCAAGCCTAGGACGGCATGGGAGAAATCCCTCCTTCCACAGGATCTCCATCGTGTGTATAGCTCTTAGTCCTCCTGCTAGTCCCACTCAGGCACCCTGTACTTGGAAGGTTTTCCAGGGAAAAGATTTCAGGTCCCTCCCTCTCTTGTGCTGGGTGGAAATGAAGGAGAATGAGAGGAGATGGCTAAGCCTTCCCTGGCTTTGGGACCAGGAGCCAAAAGAACCTTCTGTCTTTGGCACCAGTTCAGGAAGGGAGGAGGTGGTAGAGGTTTGTTCTCAACAAAACGTAAATTGTGACTATGTCTGAAGGATCTAGAATCTTCTTGGCTCCCCTACAATTCTGTGCGGTCACCAATATTGAGACATATCCTTTCCTCCATCCTGCCACCCCATCTCAGACCTGGGGATTCATCCAGTGAGATGGGACAGGCTAGTGAGGCCAGGTGTCCCCAGGCCTTTGGTAAATAGGTAGGAGACAGATTCCCCCAGCATGGAGGTGGTTCTGTTCATGGATCCATGTGGTTTGCAGGTAGCCACCTAATTGGGGTGGGGAGTGGATTTAGATGATTTAGGTAATTGAGTACTGTGCTTCTGGACACCGGCTCCAGTTATCACGGGTCACTGGGGTCTGGGTGACCTAGTGGCCGGGAGAATGCCATGCAGACCACCACAAGGAAGCCATGTGAACTCCCAAAAGACCGGAAATGGGGCCTTGGGGAAGAACAAGGGCTTCAGTTGTCTGCCTGGCCAGATTCCAGTGAACATGCTACAACTTCCTGCAACAAAATGGTCTGCTGCTGATTGTGGCAAGGAGTTGGTTCAAGGGTTCAATTTCCTGAACTTGCTGACAAAGGCAAGCCTTAGCAGAGAAGCCTTGCAGGGCATTTGTGCAGTAGTATGAGTGTTTTATTTGTTTTTGAGACAAAACCCAAAGCTCTCCCTATGTAACCCAGGCTAGCCTCACACTCAAGATCCTCCTGCCTCAGCTTTCTGAGTGCTGGGATTGCACACGTATACCACCCCCCCCCCAAGCTTGCCACGGGTGTTTGACCCTCCATCTCACGATATTCAAGCATACACTACCAGGCACACATGCAAAGACTAGGCTCAGGCCTCAGGGAAGAACCAGCAAGAGGGCACCGGGCCGGGCCGGAAGGAGGAGCTACACCTGAGCCACTCTTACTTCTCCCCGCAGCCCTAAAGGGAGTGTGTTTACTAAGTTCCTTGTGTGACCATCAGGCAAGAGTAGGAGGGCAGTTATATGAGGTAGAAGCCAATGAGGCATGGTGTTTCAGGGCAACCCACGATCAGAATCTGAAAGCTCTTCTCCAGTCGCCAACCCCAGGAACTCCTCCCACAAGGCTGCCTTATGATACAGGGGCCAAATCTCAGAGGGTCTCAGATTCAGAAAGGAGATGATTAGGATCCTGGTCTGTGGAAGGAATCCTCACTACTCAGCTTCCTTGCTCCATGACTTTGGAGAAATGACTCAACATTTCTGTGCCTCAGTTTCTTCATCTACAAAATGGGAGTAGTAGGACCCACAACTTTTGTTTTGTTTTGTTTTGTTTTTTTTGAGACAGGGTCTCCCTTTAGTCCCAGCTGACCTGGAGCTCTCTATGTAGACCAGGTTGGCCTTGACCTCACAGAGATACACCTGCCTCCGCCTCCCAAGTGCTAGGATTAAAGGCATGCACCACCATGTCCGGCTAGGACCCACAGCTTTTATGACATGATGTGTGTGAAGTAGCCAGCACAAGGCCTGGCATGGACAATTAGTGAAAATAATTACCAGGATTACTGTTAGCTTTGTTTATTATATTAACTCTTTCCCCAGTGAAATAGAGTTGGCTCTCTGAAATGAGAACCCTGGACAGGAAAATAATTCATATTTACAGTCTATTTTGAGGTATTCAAAATACTAACATAAGCAGGATGGTTGTCAAGTCCCTAATATACCAAACACTGAGTTGCCCCCTATTGAGGAAGATTTCATTACTTATTCCCATTTTACAGATGAGGAAGGTGAGGACCAAAGAGGTTGCCCAAGTCCCACAGCTAGGACCACGAAGAGGAAGAACACGGACATTCTCCTGTCCTCGGAGATGAAACTGAAGTTCACTTTAATGGACTTGCCCAAGTTTATTCCTTCAGCTAGCATCATAGCAATTCTACTTTAGCCCAGGTCCTGAGCAGGGGGTCTACAAGTCTAGTCCCAGCATGTAGCCCCTGAAGCTCTGATACTAAGCCTGGGATGGGGCAGCTGCAAATTGATTAAGCCTTTTAACTACGTCCTGTCCTCTTGAGTGAGAGTCATCCTCACCTGGGAGATAAGCCCCGGAACAGGGAACGACTGGGATAGCCACCATCCCCAGCTCCACTTATGTCCCCACTTGCCTGTCCAAGCTGCCCAGCTGTAGCTTCAGGGAACTGCCCTCCGCAGATCCCAGTGCAGCAAATCCACAGTAGCCTTGATTGTCAGAGGAAAGAATGGAGCAGAAGAGGTCAATATCTGTCACCAATGGTCACACTGCCTAGGCTGCCGGTTCTCTGCTGACCAGGAAAGGGTATGGAAGATTACCACCACTTTTTGTTTCAACCTTCAGTTCACCAAGAGCTCCAGCAACACTTACCCTTACCCTAAGGTCCTTTCCCACCCCAGCTTCTCTTGTCTTGGTCAAGAGCCAGGCTCCATATGGGAACAGCCTCACATTCTAACTGGAGCAGGAAGCCAGTAAAAAAGGTGAAGAGAAAAGGGGAAAGAGAACAGAGGAAGAGTATGAAGGAAGCAAAAGAAAGCCGGTTGAGGGGAGGGCAGTAGAGGAGGGAGAGAGAACGGCAGAAGCCCAGCAAGCAGCCGAGGTCTCCCCTACTGTCCAGCCTCAGAGTTCTGTCTACAGACAACTAAACCAACTGCACCACAGCCCCTGCCATGTCGAGCTGGAAAAGAAAGGTGAAGCGGTGACATTGAGGGACGTGATTGGGGTGGCGACCCTCCCTCAAGGTCAGGGCCAGGCCCTGTCCCCATACTTCCTATAGTATCATTCTCAAGGGGTGGGGAAGATACCCCAAGGGGTGCAGCAGGCTCATAGAAGAAAACGTGAATGCTCAACAAAGCCTGGGCAATGGTGCAAGGGCTGAATGGATGTGGGTGGATGTGTACAGACCTGTAGGACTTGAGGCTGAAGAGACAAGCCTTTGGCAACCAGAGAAAGCCACTTACCCTCTCAAATCTCCAGTTACCTCATCTGTAAATCAGGATGTATTAGTTGACCTCTGGGTGGTTGGGAAGCTTAAATGAGAATATGTCTGGAAAACTCTTATAAGAGCAAATTAAGTTTAAAAAAATTTGTGTTCATGAATCTTTGCCCAGATCCATGTAAGGTTCAAGATCAACAAAAAATGTAGTTAGATCAGGCCAACATGAGACACTGAATCAAAGAGCCTTTGATTCTTGAGGGACACCAAGCCATCTCAGGTCATTGAATGTCTGCTCAGACAAGTGGCAGGATCCGTGGAGTCCACCCTTAGTGCCTCTTCCCCTTTAAAGAGTTCCACAAGCAATTAACATTTTCAGCAGCGAAGAAAGGACAGTCTGAGCAAAAGCGACCCTAACCCAGCAGGAAGAATGGCCTTGAACCCTGGGCCCCAGCCAGGAGCATCACCTTTGTCTTAGAGCCTTTTGGAAATTTAGGCATTAATAGAATAGAGTGAAAATTGAGCTTTCCTCAAAAACCATCTTCTAGTATACCTAGAGTTTTGAACACAGATTTAACTGAAGTTTGTGTCTTTTCACATAGCAATATGCAGTGATGGCATTTCATGTCAGGAACTAGCAGCCATGCTCCGTCATTTTAAAGATTGCAGATAAGCTGGCCATGGTAGCACACGCCTTTCATCCCAGCACTCGGAAGGCAGAGGCAGGTGGATCTCTGTGAGTTCAAGGCCAGCCTGATCTACATAGTAAGTTCCAGGCCAGCTGGGGTCAAAAGGAAATCCTGTCTCTAAAAGACAAAANTCCCCTGGAACTGGAGTTCTCCTGGAATTGGAGTTTCAGACAGTTCTTGGCTGCCATGTGGGTGCTGGGGATCGAACCCGGGTCCTCTGCAAGAGCGATCGGCGCTCTTAACCGCTAGGCCATCTCTCCAGCCCCCCAAGTTCTTTTCTTAATGGGCCCTGGCTGTTCCCTGCATTATTAGAGCCTGGTGGGCTCAGAACGTTTCCATTAGAAGCCCAGGAACCTATGTGAAGCTAGAGAAAAAGGCTCTTGAGGGCTGTCCTGGACAGCTTTAGTGTCAACTTGACTCACATGGTTAGAGGGAAACTCGGTTGAGGAAATAGCGCTATTGTATTGGTCTGTGGGGCATTTTTTTTATTGTTAAGTGATGTGGAGGGCCCAGACCACTGTTGGACAGTGCCACCATTGGGCAGTTGATCCTGTATTGTATAGGAAAACAGGCTGAAGGGACTAGAGAGATGTCTCAGCAGTTAAGACCACTAGCTGCTCTTTGAGAAGACCTGGGTTCAGTTCCCAGTACCCACATGGTGGCTAACAACCATCAATAATAACTCCAGTTCCAGGGGAATCCAATACTTCCCCTTTACACGCATGCAGGCAATACACTCATACACATAAATAAAATTAATTTTAAATTTTTATGTTATAGCCGGGCATGGTGGCACACGCCTTTAATCCCAGCACTGGGGAGGCAGAGGCAGGCGGATCTTTGAGTTCAAGGCCAGCCTGGTCTACATAGTGAGTTCCAGGACAGCTGGGGCAACAGGGAGAACCAGTCTCAAAAATACCAAAAAATTTTATTTTATATCTATGAGTGTTAATTCTGCATATGTATGAGTGCACCTGTGTTGTGCAATGCCCATAGAGGCTAGAAGAGGGTATGGGATCTCATGGAAATGGAGTTACATGCAGTTCATATCCACCACGTGGGTGCTAGGATTCAAACCTGGGTCTTCTGTAAGAGCAGCCAGAGCTCTTAACTGCTGAGCCATCTCTCCAGCTCCTAAAATATTTTTTGAAAAATAAAAAAGAAACAGCCGGGCGTGGTGGCGCACGCCTTTAATCCTAGCACTTGGGAGGCAGAGGCAGGCGGATCTTTGCGAGTTCAAGGCCAGCCTGATCTACAGAGCGAGTTCCAGGCCAGCTGGGGTCAAAAGGAAATCCTGTCTCTAAAAGACAAAAAAAAAAAAAAAAAATTGCAGGTAGTTTTCCTTCACACACAGATTATCCTTCAGCTCACTCCCCACAGGTGGGTGTTATCCTGTTCCCAGGTCTATAGGCTCCTGTCCAAGTGAGCGGAATGGCTCTAGCAATGCTCCTGCCCTACCTTGAAGATGGGCTTTGATGGGGGAAAAAAAGCATGACTGATGAATGGCAGCTGGAGTGACTACATCTGAGTTTCTCTCCCATTGCGCTCTCAGGATCATTTCCACAGGAAAACACTCAACAGTGATGGGGGAGGTGGGGACAGGCCTGAGTGGGGAAGAACCAATACTTACTAAATCCCATCTATAAGCCAAACCTTTAAAACATCCGGATATTTAATACAGCAACCCTAGATATTGGTCTCACAGATGAGACCAAAGAAGCTCAAAGAGGACAGTTCCAACCAGAGAGCAGCACACCTGGGATCTGGTGTCTCCATGTTGGCATCCACAGCCTGTATCTTTTGCTCTACTGTATGTATCATTAAGGAGGCTCAGGCAGGATGGAGGTAGGGGGATGCAGTGAAAGAGATATGGAGCCAGAGGGGTTGAGAAAAGTAGCAAACACCTCTCTTACCATGGGAAAGGAGGTAGGACCTCATGTGTTCCTGTAACTCAGAGTCTGGACCAAGCCTGAGAAATGTTCACAAGGTGGGGCCTCTCTCTCTGTTCCTAGTCGTTCATCACCAAGTCTCTTTCATTATCTGGTATCCTATCCCATAAACAATTCCACTTAAGCACTATCCACTGAGCATCCTTCTTGTCCCAGAATGGAATTCTTTGTTATCTACAATACGGAGCTAAACTTCAGGCCATCAAGACAAAGTCTGCTCACAGCCCCAGACAGGGAAGGCTGACCGTTCCAGGATGGCAAAGATCTCTGGGCAAAGGAAAGAAGCTCTGGTGCTCTGCAGGGTGGGTCTGGGCTATTGTGAAGCCCTCTCGCTGTGACAAAGAGGAAGTGTGGCCCAGAGACAGGAGGAAGAGGAGCCAACATTTGAATGGCGGTCCTCTCTTTTTTGCACACTCACTGCTTACCTCACCCCAAACTGGGATGCAGTGGACAAAGGCAGCGGGAGCGGCATCCCTGGGTGGGGCAGAGTTGGCAGTGGACAAAGGCAGCGGGAAGGGCATCCCTAGGTGGGGCAGAGTTGGCAGTTGGAGAAAAAAGCCTTCTCTCTCCTTTTCCAGAAACCTCCCCAGCACAGACAGTGCCCCAGGAAAAGAGTTCTTCATGACCATGGTGAATAAAATTCACTAAGACCAGGTGAGATTTGTAAAAACAATGAACCAACAAAGAGTACTGAGGGCTTCCCTGTACCCTGGGTCCTGCCAACCCTCAGCTGTGCCTGGTAGACTCTTGGCTTACCGACTTGGATAATGAGAGTCTCCATTTCAAATAACGAGATTTTGCATTCATCTTTCTAGGATGTGCATATGGTCATTCACATGTATACGCACCAGAGGGTGAAAAATTCTAATGAATTGCCATGGAGATGAAACTTGGAATCAGGTTGCCATAGTAATGAAAAACTGTTTCTGAAACACCACATCAGTTTGGAGAAGTAGGAAGCTCCTGTCAAGATTTTGCAGTTAGAGGCCAAGTCACAGACCTTCCCATCAGGGCTGGGTACTCTTTCAGTCTTTCTTATTTCTCCTTTCTCTTGTCTCTTATTTCTCCTTATCATTCCAAACAGCATGAAATGTTCATTTGGGATATATTGATTTACACTTGGCACATCACTGACAAGTTATGGGGACCAGGTATCTGACACCCTGAAATGGTAAGAGGAAGCGGGCCCCATCTCTGGCTCTCCACTGACTTGCTGTGTGACCATAGACCAGTTACTCTTCTCTTTTCCTGGGTTTTCTAGTTCCATTAAAACCGGAGAGGCCAAACCCATGGGCTCTAGGATTATTCCAATGCTCTGCAAGGCTGAGCACTGGACCTTCCCACCTCGGCCCTGCTGCCTGGGTAGCTGGGCAGCTGAGCTGTCCATAGTACTGAATCCTGAATGTTGAGGATTTGGGCCAAGTTCTGTTCTTTTTTGAAAAATATTTTGTTGCCTGCATGTGTGTATGTTCACCACAGTATGCAGTGCCCACAGAGATAAGAAGAACCCATTGAATTCCCTGGAACTAGAGTTACAGATGGTTTGTAGCCACCACGTGAGAGCTGGGAGCGGAACCCAGTTCTCTGAATGAACAGCAAGGGCGCTTAACCACTGATTCATCTCTCCAGGCCCCAAGTTCTTTTCTTTTCTTTTTTTTTTTTTAATTTTTTTTATTAATTTTATTTATTTCTGTATGTGTATGAATGTACTGTCTGCATGCAAGTTTGTGCACCCGTGTCGTGCAATGCCACGGAGGTCAGAAGAGGGTGTCGGATTCCCCTGGAACTGGAGTTCTCCTGGAATTGGAGTTTCAGACAGTTCTTGGCTGCCATGTGGGTGCTGGGGATCGAACCCGGGTCCTCTGCAAGAGCGATCGGCGCTCTTAACCGCTAGGCCATCTCTCCAGCCCCCCAAGTTCTTTTCTTAATGGGCCCTGGCTGTTCCCTGCATTATTAGAGCCTGGTGGGCTCAGAACGTTTCCATTAGAAGCCCAGGAACCTATGTGAAGCTAGAGAAAAAGGCTCTTGAGGGCTGTCCTGGACAGCTTTAGTGTCAACTTGACTCACATGGTTAGAGGGAAACTCGGTTGAGGAAATAGCGCTATTGTATTGGTCTGTGGGGCATTTTTTTTATTGTTAAGTGATGTGGAGGGCCCAGACCACTGTTGGACAGTGCCACCATTGGGCAGTTGATCCTGTATTGTATAGGAAAACAGGCTGAAGGGACTAGAGAGATGTCTCAGCAGTTAAGACCACTAGCTGCTCTTTGAGAAGACCTGGGTTCAGTTCCCAGTACCCACATGGTGGCTAACAACCATCAATAATAACTCCAGTTCCAGGGGAATCCAATACTTCCCCTTTACACGCATGCAGGCAATACACTCATACACATAAATAAAATTAATTTTAAATTTTTATGTTATAGCCGGGCATGGTGGCACACGCCTTTAATCCCAGCACTGGGGAGGCAGAGGCAGGCGGATCTTTGAGTTCAAGGCCAGCCTGGTCTACATAGTGAGTTCCAGGACAGCTGGGGCAACAGGGAGAACCAGTCTCAAAAATACCAAAAAATTTTATTTTATATCTATGAGTGTTAATTCTGCATATGTATGAGTGCACCTGTGTTGTGCAATGCCCATAGAGGCTAGAAGAGGGTATGGGATCTCATGGAAATGGAGTTACATGCAGTTCATATCCACCACGTGGGTGCTAGGATTCAAACCTGGGTCTTCTGTAAGAGCAGCCAGAGCTCTTAACTGCTGAGCCATCTCTCCAGCTCCTAAAATATTTTTTGAAAAATAAAAAAGAAACAGCCGGGCGTGGTGGCGCACGCCTTTAATCCTAGCACTTGGGAGGCAGAGGCAGGCGGATCTTTGCGAGTTCAAGGCCAGCCTGGTCTACAGAGCGAGTTCCAGGACAGCTGGGGCTACAAGGAGACCCTGTCTCGAAAAGACTAAAAAAATAAATAAATAAATAAAAATAAAAAAGAAACAAAGCAAGCTGAGAACAGGACAGGAGAGCAAGCCAGTAAGCAGCTGTCTTCCCTAGTCTGTGCTGCAGACTCCTGCCCTGAGCTCCGGCCTCGGCTTCCCTTGGTGATGGACTGTGCTGTGAGCCAAATAAGTCCTTTCTTCCCCAAGCTGGGTGTAGCCAGTGCTTTTTTCTTTTTGAGACAGGGCCTCCCTGTAGCCCCAGCTGACCTGGAACTCCCTGCATAGACCAGGCTGGCCTTGAGCTCACAGAGATATGCCTGCCCGTGCCTCTCAAGTGCTGGAATTAAAGGCATGTAGCACCACACCTGGGTGGTCAGTGCTTTTACCACAGCCATAGAGAAGCTAACCAGAGCAAGGGCTCTAGGGTTCAAAGAAGCCCAGAGGAGGGATCTAGCGATGTGTCCTGGCCTGACAGTCACTCTCAGGAGTAGCTGAGAGTCTTTGTTTCCTCATCAGTAAGTCCTGGGTGGGGACTATTTGATCACTAACGCCAAATGGGCCCAGAAATATCCAGAAGCTTTCCTGAGCTATGGAGAGGGAGGGTTCAGAACGACCCATTCCTTTCCCACGTACATAAAGCTTAGTTTTGTCTGCAGATAGGGATCAAGGCACACTCTCTTTCAAGAACAGATGCTCACATTGAAAGAAAAAAAAAGTATCACTGAGACTGGAGAGATCTCTCAGTGGTTAAGAGCACTAGCTGCTCTTACAGAGGACCCAGGTTTGGTTCTCAGCACCATATGGTGGCTAACAACCTTCCATAACTCCAGTTCCAGGAGATCTGATGGCCTCTTCTGACCTCTGTGGGCATTACATGACATGGGTGCACTTACACACATGCAGATAATGCACTCATGCACATAAAAAATAAGATATTTTTTATATTTTTTAATTTTATTTATTTTTTATGTGTATGAATGTACTGTCTACATGTTGGTTTGTGCACACATGTCTTGCAATGCCGCAGAGGTCAGAAGAGGGCATCGGATTCCCCTGGAACTGAAGTTAAAGACGGTTCTCAGCCGCCATGTGGGTGCTGGGGATCGAACCCAGGTCCTCTGCAAGAGCAGTCGGTGCTCTTAACCACTAGGCCATCTCTCCAGCCCCTAATTTTTTAAAAGAGAGATGATGCCAGGTGTGGTGGTGCACGCCTTTAATCCTAGCACTTGGGAGGCAGAGGCAGGCGGATCCCTGTGAGTTCAAGGCCAGTCTGGTCTACATAGCGAGCTCCAGGCCAGCTGGAACTAAAGGGAGACCCTGTCTCAAAAATTAAAAAAAAAAGTGACACACAGATGTAGCATCCACATGTCCTAAAATGACAGCTAAGCACTGATTAGTGCTTGGGATGAAATCTATCAAAACTACAACAAAAGCCCAACTATGCCCCCACCTTTTTATCTGATCATCTTTCTATAATCTACTTCCATCCACTGGAGCACAGGAAGAAAAAGTAAGAGAGGGAAAGCATAAGAGAAGCTCATATTAGAGGGACAGAGGTGTCATTTGCCCTGAAATGTCTTGATGTCTCCACCGGGCCACATAATGTAATGGGTGGAGCGGGGAGTCTACGTTCAAGAAGCATCAGCTTCCATTTGGAAAATGGGAGTCAGTTATATGTACCTATAAATGCTGTTGGGAGATTAAATGGCATCCTTTATGGAAAAGCCCAGGGTCTAGCACGCATTGAAAAAAATTCTTTCGATTATTGATAGCTGTGTTGCAAACTGCCCCCTAAGCTTTAGTTCACAGAGATGACCATCATGTTATTTCATGTGACTTATGTGGGTCTGCTGCAGTATATGATGTCAGCTGTACTGAACCATCAGGGGTGACAGTGGCTATATATAGTGTCTGTGTCTGGCACCTTGGTGAGAACAGCTAGAAGACTGAGGTAGGCATGTGTGGATGGATCCCTTTCCTCTCCTTGGTCCCCCCACATTGCCTTCTTTAGTCTTCAAAGTAAGAGAGCTGAACTCAGCACTCATGATAGGGGAAATTTTTTGTTGTTGTTTGTCTTTTAGAGACAGGGTCTCCCTGTAGAGCCCCAACAGGCCTAGAACTCACCATGTAGACCAGGCTGGTCTATATCTCAAAGAGATCTGCTTGCTTCAGTCTCCCAAGTGCTGAGATTAAAGGCACCTGGCCTGACAGGGCAGATTTTTTTTAAGTATTTTATTTATCATGCCTTTAATCCCAGAACTCAAGAGGCAGAGGCAAGAGGATCTCTGTGAGTTCAAGGCCAGCCCGGCCTATATAGTGAGTTCCCCAGTCTCAAAAAGACAAAAAGTATTATTTTTATTTTATGTGTGTATGAGTATATTGTCTGCATGTAATAAGTGCACCCATTTTGTGCAATGCCAGCGAAGGTCAGAAGAGGGTGCTGGATCCCCTTGAACTGGAGTTACAAACATTTGTTAGCCACCATGTGGGTGCTGGGAATGGAACCCAGGTCTTCTGCAAGAGCAGCTGAGCCATTTCTCCAGCCCCCATGGCAGATTTTTAACCAAAGTACAAAGGCAGAAATTTCTGGGTCTTCAGAATTGTCACCAAATTAGGATATTTTCTCTTCTGCCACACATCCTATGTATTAAAATGAGTCACCAGTCCAGTCCAAATTCAAAGTAGGAGGAGATGGTACACAGGCATGAGTTCTGGGAGGCATGGTCCATTGGGTTCTTTGGAAATTAACTACTACATAGATTAATAAATATTTTTATTACTAGAATTAAAGGGAGGTTCCAGTCCTTTATCCTGTCTTTAGAAGTATCTTTTGGGACTGGGCATATGTCTCAGTGGATACAATGCTTGCCATGAAAGCACAAGGATAGGATCAGAATTTGGATCCCTAGCACACCCCCATAAAAGCTGATGTGGGGGTATACCAGCTGCCTATAATCCTAGTGCTTGGGAGACAGAAACGGGATCCCAGGGGCAGGCTGCATAGCTAGATTAGCTGAATTGCCAAATTCAACCTGGGTTCAAGCGAGAGACCCTGCCTCAGTAAATAAAGAGGAAAGCGTCCCACACATACAAAAACCTGCATATACATGCATGCACACATACCACATACACATATGCACACACATAAAAATACATTTTGTTGGATTTGCAGTTATTGGACAAATTTTGCTGACTAAAGTAATCCATAATTATGTGATCACCTCATTAGCCACCACCCTGGGCCTGAAGTCAAGGTTTTGTTTGTCTCACACCAGTTCATACCAGTTCTGCATATAGTATTAAATAAAGGTTGCACTTTGGGGTTGTATATTAATGTTTCTATACCAGATTTACTCTTATTTTTTTTTTTAGTATATTTTATTTAGCCCATTCCCCTTTCAACCATTCCAATCTGAGTTTTGCTACATAGCATATAGCTGAGTTTTATAAAAATATGATTTTGGGAAGCTGGAGAGACGACTCAGCAGTTAAGAGCATTGGCTGCTCTTGCAGAGGACCTGGGTTTTGTTCCCAGTACAGGCATGTTAGCTAGGAACCATCTGAAACTTCAATTCCAGGGGAATCTGATGCCCTCTTTTGGCCTCCATGGGCATTAGACAACACAGGTGCACTTACATGTAAGCAAAACACTCAAACACAATAAGTAAATAAATTAATTAATTAAAATCTGTTTTAAAATATGATCTTTTACTGGTATGTTTCATGTGTGTTTCTTCATTGTGATCATGAATACATTTGGATTTATCTTTACTATTTTAGTGTCTTTTGTGAACCACTCATGCTGCCTTCTCTAGTCAAACCTTCCATTCTTTCTCTTGACCTCTGATGACCTCTGTCCACATGGTTTTTCTTTTTCTTACTGTCAAATGATATGCCACATCCTGAGCCATATCACAAAGTTTTAAATTTTTATTTTTTATTTCTATTATTTTAATTTTTTTGTAAATTTTATTATTATTTATTTCTGTATGTGTATGAATGTACTGTCTGCATGCAAGTCTGTGCACCCATGTCGTGCAATGCTGTGGAGGGCAGAAGAGGGTCTCGGATTCCCCTGGAGCTGGAGTTCTCCTGGAACTGGAGTTTCAGACGGCTCTCGGCCCGCCATGTGGGTGCTGGGGATCGAACCTGGGTCCTCTGCAAGAGCGGTCGGCGCTCCTAACCGCTAGGCCATCTCTCCAGCCCCCTATTATTTTAATTTTTATTTATGAGCTTTTTACCTACATGTATGTAAGCATACCCATGTTGTGCAATGCCCACAAATGCCCTGGACTGGAGTTAGGAATGTTTGTTAGCCAACATGTGGGTACTGGGATCTGAACCCAGGTCCTCTGAGACAGCAGCCAGTGCTCTTAACCACTGAGCTATCTCTCCAGCCCCTACATCACAAGTTTTAATTTTTGAGTTTTTTTCCTTTACTTGAAGTATATTTGGGTTGTATCCAGTTTTTCATGACTGTGAATAAAGCCAACATAAATATTCATGTCTAGATAGATATTTATACATGTGTGAATCTTAGTTTTGCTTTCTCCTGGACAAACAGCTAGAAGTGAGATTACTGGGTCATATATGAAGAATATGCTTAACTGCATAAGAAACTGTAGATATTTTCCATAGTTCAGCACATTTATATTCTCACCAGAAACAGGGAAATGTTCCAGTTGCTTTAATCCTCTGTATTTATCATTTGTTAAGATTTATTTGTAGCCGGGCGTGGTGGCGCACGCCTTTAATCCTAGCACTTGGGAGGCAGAGGCAGGTGGATCTTTGTGAGTTCAAGGCCAGCCTGGTCTACAGAGTGAGTTCCAGGACAGCTGGGGCTACAGAGAGACGCTGTCTCGAAAAGACCAAAAAAAAAATTTTTTTTATTTGTTATATTTTTAACTACGTGCACATGAGGGATATGTGCACATAAACACAGGTGCCTGTGGAGGCCAGAGGCATTGTATCCCCCTCCCCACCCCGACAAGACACTAGAGTTACAGGTACTTACGAGCCAGCCACCTGATGTGAGTGCTGGGAACCAAACCTGGGTCCTCTGAAAGAGCAGCGAGTGTTTGCACCACTTAGCTATCTCTCCAGACTTATTTTGCCTTATATGTGTGCCTTTCTGGTACATGTGTGGTGGTACCTCACTAAGGGTTGAATACATATCTTCCTAACAAATGGGTTCTTACACTTCTTTTTTTTATGTTTTTTTAATTTTATTTATTTCCGTATGTGTATGAATGTACTGTCTGCATGCAAGTTTGTGCACCCATATCGTGCAATGCCGTGGAGGTCAGAAGAGGGCGTCAGATTCCCCTGGAACTGGAGTTCTCCTGGAATTGGAGTTTCAGACGGTTCTCGGCCGCCATGTGGGTGCTGGGGATCGAACCCGGGTCCTCTGCAAGAGCAGTTGGCGCTCTTAACCGCTAGGCCATCTCTCCAGCCCTACACTTCTTTTTATGTGTTTATTTTGCTTCTTTCTAAAACTGAGGTCCTTTTCTTCTTATCACTGAACTCTGAGAGTTCTTTGGCTACAAGTTATATCATCAACATCATCATCACTACTAGTAGTAGTGTGTGTATGTGTGTTATGTGCCTGTGTGTTGTGTGATGTGTGAGTGTGAGCATACACATGCCATGGTACATGTGGAGATCACTTCCAGGAGTCTGTTCTTTCCTTATACCTTGCTGAAGCAGAGTCTCTCTTGTTACTGCTGTGCTGTGTACTCTGAGCTGGTTGGCCTGAGAACTTCCAGATGATTCTCTTGTCTCTGCCTTCTACCTAGCTGCAGAAGTGCTCAGATCACAGAAGCACACAATTGTACATGGCTCTTTTCATGGATTCTGGGAATAGGAACTCAGGGCATCAGGCTTGAGCAGCAAGTGATTTTACCCATTGAGCCATCTTACCGTCTCTGGATGTAGGTTTTCAATTCAGGTTGCCCATTACTGAGTTTTGTCAGCCACAGTGAGCCCTGAGAAGATGGCTACTTTGGGGGTATTCTGGTCCAATCGAGTTTCTGGAACCTACTGTTGAGGATAGACCTGATCCATGGTATCCACTCTGATGTGCATTCCAGGAGGTCCCACCCAGAGGGCTCAGCCAGCTTTCCTCAGACAGCCTCTCTCTAGGGCTTGTCTCTTCCTACTCAGAAGAGGAAGGAACTCAGTGACTGTGAAGGTGGGAGATGGGAGGAGTTTTGATGTTTAGGGAGACAAAAGGGAGAGAGATGTTTAAACTGGAGAGAGGGATGGCAAAAGAGAGACTCTGGGAAAGGAAATGTGCTAAAGAGACACTCTAGCTTAATCCCTTCTCACCATAAGTCAGTATAAGTATTGTTAGCCAGAGGAGTCTGTACAGAATGTCTTGGGTGCCCTCTGCCTCATACAGTGAGGGGCAGTTGCATGGCCAAGTTACACAATATTCTTAAGTCCCTGAGAGAGGTTTTCTAAAAAAAAATAAAAAATAAAAAAAAAAAAAACTTAAATTGCAACTGGGGCCTTTTTCTTTGTTGCAGACAGAGTCAACCTGCTTTTTTCTTTCTTTGTCCCCTAAATTAAGATTTTAAACAAAACAGAACAAAAAAAATCCCTCTTCTTTCCTCAGAGATGATAATACAAACTAAGCTCCAGGATTAATAAAAATGTCTGTGGCTCCCAAACACTACCCAACAATAAAACTATATGTAAGGGGCCTTTAGGGCTTTCCAAAAAGAAAACAGAATGCTTTTCTTTTCTGAGTCAAATTTCTCTTAAAACTAAAATAGAAGTCGGAGGCTACACACTTTCCTGCCTGCCTCTGTGCTTACTCTGCCAGTCCAACCATCTGTCTGCTGGAAGGAAACATGATGCTTCAGCCACTGAGCCATTCCCCATACACCTGGCCCCACCCAGATTTCCACCACATTCCTTACGCTGGCTCTCACCTATCTAGGAACTAACCTGTCCCTGGTGGGCACAGTCTTGGCTGTGGTTCATTTTTATCAAGCTGCTCGGCTTGGCTGCGCAGACGCCTCATGTCTGCATTGGACTCTTATTTTCATAAAACCAAAGCATTTCCTACCTCTTGTTGTTCACCCATCCTTGAGGTGGGTGATCACACACTACACAGTGGGGGGACCCGAGGGGCCATACAGGAAGTTTGGGGGATAGGGCAGAGCCTGCTGGAGCTCTGTTCTCCCACTTCCTGTCAGGTACGAGCCTTTAGTGGGCTAAACGTAAGTCTCTAGGCATACTCAAACTAGCCAGTGTCTTTGATGTCCCAGGAAGTTGGATCCATCTTCAGCTGACCCCAAGACCTCTGGAGGATAGGAAGAACTCTTGTACAGTATGTGGGTCATGGGAAGGACGATTCCCTGATGGCTCAGTCCATATGGGCCTGGAGTATAGCACAACCTGCCTTGGATTGCTCATCGTTAAGGTTCTTTGCAGGTCCCGCAGCCAACGGATTCTAGCTTAAGAAGGCTCTGAGATATCTTGGGTCCTGCCATCAGCCCTTTCTTCCATTTAAGAATGAAAGGAAGCCATTCTTTGAGCCCCCAAATACATCTGCCCCCAGAGTTTTCTTTGCTAGCTCCTGCTGTTGCGACTGTCAGGACTGGAGTTTTGGGTAATTGTTGCTATGGAGATCCTGTCTTGAGTTATTGTGCAAATGTGTCCCATCTTTCTCCTTATTTGGTATAGGATATGGGAGCCTGGAAAATCTGGAGGCTGGAAACTCTTCTGGTTTCTCTGCTGTTCTCCAATTTAGTTTAACCTGGCCTAAGCCTCTGGGTACTCTACTCTCAACTCTTGCTTCTTCTAGGACCCCTCCCTGGTCACTGATAATGGAGAGTTCTGGACATCTCAGGTCCTGTTCTCTATGGGTCATGGGTGAGACATCCCAGAGCCAATGACAGTGGCACAACTGGCTCTTTGGTAATCAGCACCTCCCAGGCTGCCTGCCACCTTTCTGTAAGTGACAGAGCCTGTGTAAAAGTTCAGTCACTCAATCGGATCCCAGTTCCTTGCTCTTCCATAGGTACACCATGCACTGGATCCCCACTGCAGCAGCCGGGATAAGCCACTTGCCTGTTTCCCCACATGCTCTTCCTCCCACAGTGCAGACGTCTGGACCATTAGCACTATTTTTATCATGTCTCTCTCCTGTCCAAGGTCTGGCCTGTCTCCCTATTAATTTTTCTACCAAATACAGACTCAGTCTGTAGTGAAGCATTCACCAGTTCCCTCTGTTCCCCAACACAAGTCAGCCTTTGTATCCTCTGTGTCTCTGTCCTTATCGCCTTTGTTTTCTGCTCTCCGGTGGCTCCAGAGAGCTCTGATGAGTTTGGCTCTGGTGGGCAACCTCTCCCTCACACCTGCCAATTTCACGTAGGCTACATTTCCTTCTTGTATGGATCTCCGTGAAGCCTTGAATCCATCACCTTCTTTAAGACTCTGTTAGCATTCTTCCTCCACTGTACTCACTGAGAAACTGCTGTTGAAAAGGTTTTGGTCTTTGGACAGTGACTGGGGACAGAGACAGAGTAGCATGTTGAAGACACAGGTCAGTGGCACCCTTTTCTGCTGCCCTATCAATTGTACAGGGTACTCCTATCTAATAAGAGCCCTGCACTGTAAACACACAGAGGCCCCCTTAGATATGACAAGCTTCCCAATAAATGGATGCATTGCCACAAAACAGTCAGAGATAAGAAAAAAGAAGACAAGCCTGTAAGGCAAAATCCTGGGGCCAGTGAGATGGCTTGGTGGGTAAAGGGCCTGTCACCAAGCCTGCTGTTCTGAGTTCAATCCCTGAGATCCACATGGCAAAAGTAGAGAAGTGACTCTTATCCTCTGACCTCCACATGTGCACCATGACACATGTATGGCCCCCAAGACATATTCATACACAAAAAACAAATACAATTGTCCAGATGTGAGGAGGGGATTTCTGCCTAAGAGGGGATAGGACCTGAGTTGAAACATCTTAGTCACTGGATAATGGATTCTGACCTACGACTAATCTTTATGGGGTGAAGATCATTTTTCCCAACAGGCTAGGGTGGTCCTTGCTGCTTATACTCTTCTCTTCTTCCCACTCATCATAACTTTCAGGCTCCATATTTTCAAACTGCATATTTTCTTATCTTGCCATCAGGACATGGTCAGATGACTTAGAGTGTCCAATGTGCTATGAGTAGAGGCAGCATCTGGATCCCTATTCTAATGGGGGAGCCCCTACCCTCAGACAGTTCCTAGTCTGAAGATAGGATTACAGTGTATGCACTAGCCTAGAGCGTTCTTCAGTTATCTGGTAGGGTGGAACTGAGAAAGAGACTTATGGGTATGTGTAAACGGCACAGCCGGATCAAGCATTTGAGAAGTGAAGGATCACTGAGGATGTAGCTCAGAGGTAAACTACCTAGGATGTATAAAGCCCTGGGTTGGGTCCTCAGCAGCTCGAAGGGGGGGAAAAAAGCAACCACAAAGATATTTCGGATGATGGAGTTAAGATCTGGTGTGGCAGGCTTCCTGAGGCTGAGGGTGAGTGCTGAAGGAATGATTTGGGAAAGAAGAAAAGAAGTCCAGGCAGTGTACCCTTTCCAGGGGTGCACTGCATGGAGATTTACAGTGCATTCTTCAATTAAAGAGTCTGGTCTAGCAATCATCTTTGTATTTAGCATTTCATTGTGATGGACAGGACTGAGGACAGAGAACAGAGATAAGTGAAGACAAGGCTTGGTCTTGTGGGAGTTTTCATTCAGTTTTCTTTCACTATAAGAAACCCAGGGGGCTGGAGAGATGGCTCAGCGGTTAAGAGTGCCGACTGCTCTTGCAGAGGACCCGGGTTCGATTCCCAGCACCCACATGGCGGTTAAGAACCATCTTTGACTCCAGTTCCAGGGGAATCTGACGCCGTCTTCTGATCTCCGTGGCATTGCACAACACGGGTGCACCAACCTACATGCAAACAGTATACTCATATGCATAAAAAATAATAAATTTTTTTTTAATGAAAGAAACCCAGTGTAGTCTACTGAGGTAGGAAAAGGAAACAGCACCTCTCCACATTGGGATCCTAAGCTTCAGGCATGGCTTGTTGCGGACTTACCGGACATTGTCCTCATTCTTTCTCACTCTTGGCTTCAGCTCCAGTGTTAGCTCTTGGTGGGTTACACTGTCAGACAGCCTCTTACTTGGCTGGAACAAAGCATTCAGGTTGGGGTGTGGTGATCACACAGGTACTTTTCAGTTAGCATTAGGGTGAAAGGGGTCACACCAATTGAGCCTGCTCCCAGATGTCTAACAACTTCTATGCATATCTTATTGACGAGAACCGAGTGACATGACAACTCCTAGATTCGAACATCTCCAACTGGTTTTGTTTACCGAGAACCATGGAGAAAATTGATAACAGCCAGACAGCCAACAGTATCCACAGGAACACCAGGGAAGATTCTGATTGACCCTACCCTACATGGTCATGCAGTCATCCTTGAAACAAACTCTATGACCTACAAACCAATTATTGGAGGAGGCAACTCTTAAGACAGAAACAAGCACAAGGAGCTTGGGACTTATAGTCCAAAGAGGAGACGCTGAGCAGATAAACAACATATGCTCACTATAAGAATTTCAGCACAGAAAGAAAACATACCAAAAAATAACTTCAGAAAATAAATAGCTCCAGGGATCTCCTCCCTCCCCTGCGCAATATAGCATATAGCAAGTAATGTTATAGGAACCAAATATAGCCACTCTAAGAAGACACAAAGGAGAAATGACTTAGAAAGGAAGGCTTCCTGGTGGGAGGGAATTTGGAGCTGGGTTGTGAAGGAGGTGGTGTGTAGAGACGAGGAGCAGGGAGGCAAGAACAACATGCCAAGGCCAAGAACAGGCCTAGCTGGAGGAGACGGGAGATGGGCCCTGGGGCCATTTCTCCTCTCTGAAGGTACCAAAGTCTTTATTTCTTTTCTCTGAAGGTACAAAAGTCTTTATTTTCCCATGGAGTCTGTAACTGGCTTTGGAGCAGCCCTGGATAGCACTCTTTTGGCTGGAGACATTGGTGGGGACAAGGGACATCTCCAATATTGAGCCCAGAGGAAAGGAGGGAGGTGGCTGCAACATGAAAAGCAGAGAGCCCCTGGGAGTAAGTTCCTAATCCAATTAAAAAGTGATCATGTGGACGTTTTTCAAAGGCTAGCCAGTTACCAGGCACCTCCCAGGAGACTCTATCTGGCGGCCTGACAGCTCACTGCTAAACCTGGACTCTGGAGCCGTGGGCTGGTGCAGCAGCTAGGCGAGAAGCCCAGGCTCAGACAACTGGGGTAGGAATCTTTTAAGGCTGGGTAAGGAGCTTGCTGTTGTCATGGAAACCAACTCTGGGTAGATGAAACAGGGACCATGGATAACCATGGTTACGGATAACCATCCGAGTTCACTGTAGGTAGCCAGCAGGCACCCCTGGAACCTGCTGTTCCGGTCAGCTCAGGGGCTCTGTCCATCTCTAACTGCATCCTAGGGACATCACAATCTGGCCACGTTGAGTAAGAGCTTAATCTCTGAGGAGTCTGGAGAGATGTTTTCAAATGAGAAAAACCTCTCACCTGGCTTCCCCCTTCCTGAGTTAACTGTCTAGGCAAGAATACCACATAGTGCCAGGATGTGGGAAACTGTAGCTGTGACAGGGCCACACGATGTGCTGTACTGGGCAGAAAGGTAAAGTGATAGGACCACTAGATGCCGAGCAGGTAAACTTTCTGACTGCAGCTCTGTCAGCCCTAGCTGGCTGGGTGGCCCTTGACAGGTCACCCTCCTCTAGAAGTCAGGCTTTTTGCCCCTAAGTCTCTTAACAACTAACTACACTGTTCTCCTGTTTTCGGATTTAGAAGTGGACAGGGTTTTTTATGTAGTAATTTCTTGATTTTTTTTCCAATATATTTTAATTGAATTTTTGTGCTCCAGTGACTGAACTCACACTAAGGGACATCTGGGTACACAAACTTGGCTAAAAACGGACAGTTTTGATCTCATTAACTTCATGTCTCAGCCCTCTGACTACTGCACCCCAGCCCAAAGCACTCCTCGAAGCTACCAGTCCAAGGTTCTTTTCAGACCACTGAGGATTCACAGCAAGTCTAATGTGAGGACAGCCCCCTTCCTCATGCCTTTGCAGAGCTCAGGGTGTCTGCACGCACAAAGGGAGGCTCCTGAAGCTCACAGCTGCCCCTGATTGCTCATGGAGATGGGCCTAATAAGCAGCTTGTTGCAATTTACACTTCCATTTTTCAATAGGCACTATTTTAATTGGGCCTTTCCCTAGGATAAGTGGGAAGGAAAAGACAATTTGCAGCAC
Source organism: Rhizomys pruinosus (assembly GCA_009823505.1). Taxonomy (NCBI): domain Eukaryota; kingdom Metazoa; phylum Chordata; class Mammalia; order Rodentia; family Spalacidae; genus Rhizomys; species Rhizomys pruinosus. The sequence goes on along the minus strand of VZQC01008331.1, from coordinate 2,257,885 downwards.
AGGCTTTTGGCTCTGACACTGAGCACACACTGGTTTCATTTTCTCACTTCTTTTCCTTTTTTTTTTTTCTTCCTTCCACCTTCTTCCTTCTGACCTTGTCATTCACTCTTCCTCGGTATTTCCCCAACCAGTGGCCTCCTGTCCACCCTGCAAGGAAAGCAGAGAATGTGAGCTGGAGTCCAGGAGTAAGAGAAGAGGACCCAGGAATCCCGCAAGGAGCCAGGGATAGGAAAGAGGTGACTCAGGAGCTGCCAGCTCCCATGGACTCTGAGACACTGAAAAGGCAACAACTAAAAAAGGAGACAAGTTCCTGCAGTGAGAGAGTAAGGGGCTGAGAGATGGCTCAGTGCTCAAGAGCATTTGCTGCTTTCCCAGTGGACCAGAATTGGGTTCTCGGCAGCCACACACTGCCTGTAGCTCTAGGGATCCAATGCCCTCTTCTGGCCCTCATAGGCACCCACCCACATACAGCATATACTTATACAAAAGTAATTTTTTATTTTAAAGACAGTGACTTCCGGCCTGTCTTTGTCCCATGATGCTTCAAGAAACCCACGCTCCTGTGAAATATGACTTCCTTTTGAACACCTGCTACTCCAGTATCTATCACTATACATTAAGTGCCTACTGTGTGCAGAGGCACAGGGAAGAGAGGAAGAGATCTGTGAACCTGCTCTGAGGCACCCTGTGTCTGCCCACCCTCCACCACACTCAACCCCAGGCTTGCGTGCCTGCTGTGGAGTCCTCTTGCACGTCCCAGAGTACATTGCTCCTCTCAGCTCTTCTTCTACTGAGCTCTCCCTCTCAGGCTCCACTGGTCAAAGCTCGCTCGTCAGAGATTCAGCTTAGACCTTCTTCATCCAGTGTCCTGAGGTGAGTGGAAACTACTTTGGCCACACCCCTGTAGCTAGGGTGAGGGAGTTCATTCACGTATTTTATCACTGTGAGCTACTTACGTATGTTTGCATGACTCAGGGACGTGTGTAGCGTACTGTAGTTCCCAAAGATGGCCACACCTATGTGTTCATCCCATGCCATCTGCTCTTCTTCCTAATGAGAAAACAGAGGTTGGGAGCTTGACCAACCAGAGGGGTATGGGAGAATGAGGTCTTGTAACTTCTAAGGCCCATCCATGAAAAGGTCCAGATCACGCATGGCCCTTGCTTTTGGAACACTCACCGTTGGATCCTCAGGCCATGCTGGGAAGTGTACAAGTGCTCGGTGAACGGCTTCAGCCTAGGGTTCATCAGACAGCAAGCACCAGATGGGGTGGTAAACATTCAGAGGAGTCTCCTTTGCAGCCCTGGAATCTTCCAGCTGAGGCACCTGATGTCACAGAGTAGTGACATACTATGCTAACCATGTCTTGTCCTAAATCCTGATCCTTAGGAACTATCATGTTTGAAGGCTAATTTTTGACATGGTTTGTCACATAGTAATATAGGCCATTGATACAGGCAGGAGCTTGTTGAATTCCATTTACACTCTAAAGCCCAGCTTCATACCTGGAACCTAGTAGGTGCTCAATTAGTATTTATTTAATGAGTGAATGAAGTCTAGCAAATATGGTTAATTTTGACTGTCAACCAACCTGATGGAATTTCTTATCTAGGATACAAACCTCTGGGCATGTCTATGGGAATGTTTCCAGAGGGATTTAACTGAAGTAGGAAAACCAATCTAAATGTTGCAAGGACTGGAGTCCTACAATGGACTGAATTAAAAGGAGAAAGGGGCTGGAGAGATGGCCTAGCGGTTAAGAGCGCCGACCACTCTTGCAGAGGACCAGGGTTCGATCCCTAGCATCCACATGGAGGCCAAGAACCGTCTGAAACTCCAATTCCAGGAGAACTCCAGTTCCAGGGGAATCCGACACGCTCTTCTGACCTCCGCAGCATTGCACAACACGGGTGCACAAACTTGCATGCAGACAGTACATTCATACACATACAGAAATAAATAAAGTTAATAAAACTTTAAAAAAAAAAAAAAAGGAGAAAGTGCACCAGAATTCATCTCTACTTCCTGAGTGCCAACACATGCGGTAAGCTGCCTCCTGCTCCTGCTGCCACGCCTTCACCACCACTGGACCCTAAACTGTGAGCCAAAATAAACCCTTAAGTTGCTTTTGCCACAATGAGAGAAGTGAGTCATGCAACATGCAGTCTGTTATAGTCTTTCCTTCATTCTCTTCCCATAGTTCCACAGCTCATAGGGAACCAGAGAGGCCCAAGCCTGCTTCAATGATACCACTGAGTCCTAAGCCAACCAACCCCAGTAGCTGTCTCAGACTCACAAGCTCCTACTGCCACAGCTGCTTGAGTTGAAATTTCTAGTACTTGTAGCCCAGGGCATCCTCGGTGGTTCGCACAGGTCAAATTGTTTTTGGTTTTGGGGGAGGGGTGTTGTAGTTTTGGGTTTTTTGTTTGTTTGTTTGTTTGTTTGTTTTTGGTCTTTTTCAAGACAGGCTCTCCCTGTATCCCCAGCTAGCCTGGAACTCCCTATGTAGGCCATCTGGCCTTGAACTCAAGAGATCACCTGCCTCCACCTCCCAAGTGCTGGGATTAAAGGCGTGCACCACCATGCCCAGCTTACAAGTCAACATTTTATTTTTTATTATTTTTATGTGTATTGAGTGCACCAACTGAGGTTGGTGCATCCGTGTCGAGCAATGCCGTGGAGGTTAGAAAAGGGCATCTGATTCCCCTGGAACTGGAGTTAAAGATGGTTCTTAGCCGCCATGTGAGTGCTAGGAATCGAACCTGAGTCCTCTGCAAGAGCAGTCGGTACTCTTAACCACTGAGCCATCTCTCCAGCCCCACAAGTGAGCATTTTATTATTTTATTTTAATTAATTAATTAATTTATTTATTTATTTATTTTTGAGACAGGGTCTCCCTTTAGTCCCAGCTGGCCTGGAGCTCACTCTGTAGACCTGGCTGGCCTTGAACTCACAGAGATCTGCCTGCCTCTGCTTCCCCAGTGCTGGGATTAAAGGTGTGCGCCACCACGCCTGGCGATTTTTTTTGTGTGTATGAATGTACTGCCTGCATGTAGGTTTGTGCACCCATGTCGTGCAATGCCACAGAGGCACCCAGAAGAGGGTGTCGGATTCCCCTGCAACTGGAGTTGAAGACGGTTCTCAGCCATCATGTGGGTGCTAGGGATCGAACCTGGGTCCTCTGCAAGAGCAGTCAGCACTCTTAACCACTAGGGCATCTCTCCAGCCCCATAAGTCAACATTTTTAAAAAATCAAATAATACACACACACACACACACACACACACACACACTCTCTCTCTCAGAGTGTGATGGTACATCCCTTTAAGCCCAGCCCTTGGGGGGCAGAGGCAAGTAGATCTCAGTGAGTTTGAGGCCAGCCTGGCCCACATAATGACTTCCAGGTGGGCTGGGACTAGGGAGACCCTGTCAAAAAGAAAAAAGCGCCATCAACAAAAAACATATATATATATATATATATATATAGATATAATATATCTATATATAATGTTATATATATAATACACACTACACTGAGAGTTAAGAGCGGCCTATGCTTAAGAACACTGATGCGGGGCTGGAGAGATGAGCCTAGCGTTGAAGAGCGCCGACCGCTCGTACAGAGGACGCCGGTTCGATCCCCAGCACCCACATGGCGGCTAAGACCGTCTGAAACTCCAATTCCAGGAGACCCCATTCCAGGAGAATCCGATCCCCCTTCTGACCGCCGCGGCGTTGACGACGACGGGGCACAAACTGTGCATGCAGACAGACATTCAAACACATACAGAAAAAAAATAAAATTAATAAAAAAAAAAATATAAAAAAAAAAAAAAAAAAAAAAAAAGAGCACGGAATGCTCTTGCATAGGACCCGGGTTCGATTCCAGCACCCAACATGGCGGTGAGAACCGTCTTTATACTCAGTTCCAGGAAATTGCACATCTTATCTGACCCTCCAGCGGCTTTGTTGCATGACACGGGTGCACAGACCTGCATGCAGACAGTACATCCATACACAAAAGAATAAATTAAAAAAAAAAATTTTTTTAAAACCCAATACATATATTATATATATATATATATATATATGATATTTCCCATTATTTGTATTGTATGGTGGAAAGGCATGGTGCCAGAGACCTTTGTGGAGTTGGTTTCTCTTCCCACTGTATGGGCCTCAACTCAGGTCCACAGGAATTACTCAGCAGTGCTTACCTGCTGACCATCGCATGGGCTCTCTGCTTCAACATTTTTGTGCGCGTTGGAGTAGGCCACTATTAGCACCCCCACATGAAGACACTGAGGCTACAGTAAGGACAAATAAGTAATAAAGTGTTTGAATGCAGGTCTTCTGATGCCAAACTTATGCAATGTTGATTAACAACAGCAAAGCTTGACTGATTTCCCTTTTATGCTGAGGCTGTGCATTCTGCAGCACTGGCTGGCCTGGCTGCAGACACCAGTGTCAATGGCATCATTTTGAGACAGGGTCTCCCTGTAGCCTCAGCTGTCCTGAAACTCACTATGTAGACCAGGCTGGCCTTGAACTCAGAGCGTGCCGCCTCTAACCTCCCAAGTGTATTGGATTAAAGGCGTGCAACACCATGCCCACTTGTGTCCTCGGTTTTTTTTTTTTTTTTTTTTGGTGGCGGCAGTCAATTTGTTAAAACGTTTTTTATTTTTATTTTTTATGTTGTATGTGCATGCAATGTATGTCTGCAGGCGGTCTGTGCACCACGTGTCGTGCATGCCGCGGAGGTCAGAAGAGGGCCTCGACTCCCCTGGAACTGAGCTCTCCCGGAATTGGAGCACAGACGGTTCTCAGCCGCCAATGCTGGGTGCTGGGGATCGAACCGGGTCCTCTGCAAGAGCGGCAGATGCTCTTAACCGCGAGGCTATTTCTCCAGCCCCCCATGTTTTTAAATTTTTTTAAAAAAATAGTTTATTTGGGGGCTGGAGAGATAGATGAGAGCGTTTAAGAGGCACCGACTGCTTATTGCAGGGGCCCCGGGTTCGATCCCCAGCACACACATGGCGCCTGAGAACCGTCTGTAACTCCAATTCCAGAGAACTCCAGTTCCAGGAATCCCCGACGCCTTCTGACCTCTGTTGCATTGCACGACAAGGGTACAAAAAACTTAACATGCAGACAATCATTCATACACATAAAAAAAAATAAATTAAATTAAAAAAATTGATTTATGGTTATGTGTATAGTGTATTGCGGAGTGTAAATGCATCAGGTTTGTTGCACAAATGCCTGAGGAAGCCATAAGTTGGAGTTGGATTCCCCTGAACTGGAATTATGGATACCTATTAGGTACCAAGTGGGTGCTGAGAATTGAACCTAGGTCTCTGCAAGAGCAATCCAGGGAGCCACCCCCTCCCAGCCCCTCAAGTGCCATTTGGTCCCTATTAAGTAAGAGAGAGAGACATGGAAATGTGCTGTGGCTTGCTAGTGTTACACAGTAAGGAGCAAAGCTGAACCTCCAGCCAGGTCCTGTGTAACTCTTCAGTCCTGCTCAGAAATCACTCCCATTGAACTGCTCTCTCAAATACAGGTACTTGAATCACCCTTAAGTAACCTGTGACAGGGTTCAACTGATGAATACTAGATTGGGGCGGCTGCTGGACTGCTGTTAGATTCAAAGACCAGCTGCCACCCATCTCTAATATCATCCTACTACCACCATCAACCACCCTTGTGCCCTGCACCTCCAAGGGTCATGTTTAAGGTCATCAGTGATCAAGATCTCAAAGGAGAGTGGGCCTTGTCCCTACCTTATACCAGACTGACAGTTTTTCCCAAGTCTCAAAGTGTGTTATCATGATCACGATGGGGGGAGGGGTGATCTCTGGAGTGCCAGCCCTTGCCCTCTCCCCATGCCTCAGAGCAGTTAATGGTTTCACTAGGCTGGAGAGCAGGAGTCCAGGCTACTGTGCACACCAGGGGAGCCTGGTAGAGAGCCCCAGCATACTTTCTTTAATGGCTCTTGGGAACACCAAATCCAGCAAAAACTGAGTCCTCCAAGGTCCTTTGGGTTCAAATGACATTTTTTTGTTTTTAAGACAGGGTCTCCCTGTAGCCCCAGCTGTCCTAGAACTCACTCTGTAGACAAGGCTGCCTTGAACTCAGAGCTCTGCCTGCTCTGGCCTCCCAAGTGCTGGGACGAGGGTAGGTGTGTGTGTGGTGTGTGTGTTGTGTGTGTTTGTGTTTAGCGCGCGCGCGCGGCTGGGGACTAAGGGGTAGATTTGTGTGTTTGTTTTTTTTTGTGCTGTGGTGTGGTGCACCAATGCACCACTAGAATATGACTTATTTATTTTTTTTTTTCTTTGTTTATTTTTTGTTCTGTTCGAGACAGGGTCTCCCTGTGTCCCAGCTTGCCCTGGAACTCACTATTGCCCAGGCTGGCCGAACTCAGCAAAGATCCACGCCTCTGCCGCCCAAAGTGCTAGGATTAACAGGCTTGCGCCACCACCCCGCTACTAGAATGACTTTTTATAACTCCATCTGCATCTATTCCAGGGCCTCCCAACCTGTCTTCCTCCCCAGGTTCTTCCAACACTCCCTCCTCTTTGCTGAGTTCCCACAAACCCAAACTACCTAGAACTGAACCCTACTCCTCCCATCAATCTACCTCCCCTTCCCACCCTCTAGCACTCCCTCTAGGATACTTCCTTGGCTACTTCCACCCCTCTGGATCTGTTATCTGTCCCACTTGCCTGGCACTGAATTGCTGCCCCATGACCCCTCTTATAATTAAATTGTTTTTCCTTTTTCTAATAGTTTCTCCCAGAGAAAGCCCAGCTAGGACTAATCTCAAGTTTTTTTTTATCTGTAGTGGAGAATGTACTGGTCGCATGCAGGTTTTGTGGCACCTGGTGTCGTGCAATGCCACGGAGGTCAGAAGAGGGTGTCGGCATTTTCGCCTGGAAATGGAGTTCTCCTGGAGAGATGGCCTAGCGGTTAAGAGCGCCGACCGCTCTGCAGAGTACCCGGTTCGATAGCCCAGCAACCACATGGCGGGCTGAGAACGTCGAAACGTCAAGGCTCAATTCTGATCCTCTTGTTTCCCAAGTGTTGATGATTACAGGTATGCCTTACCACACCCAGCTTAAACTTTTTATTGTAAAAGGCGGTGATGCTGGGACTTGAGCTAGTTCTTCCCTTCCATGAATTTCCCAGGGATCCACATCTTTCATGAAGTGCAGTTAAGAGTGAACCTAACATACTTATTCCAGCATGTCTTCTCATCCAATAACTCCCATTCTGGAATACAGCTTTTGGGCTGCCTGCTGAGGGTCTTCCAGAGGCCCTGGACTGCAGCAAGATGCTTTGTGCCACAAGTGCAAAAGAGAAATGGTTTCTTGGACTGAATTGCCATGGATTCTGAATGAACATCTGCCTGTGCATTGACCAGCACCAGGGAGACCAGGGTTTTTAAATCTCTAGATCATTATCTGCCTATATTAATAACTAGCAGAGGTCCTGGGGCAACAAGATTACTCTGCCCTCCTACACAGGAAAACTCCCTGGCCCTTGTCTTAGGTCCCTGGGCACAAAAAACTTCTTTTAACAGAAGCATGGAAAAGCATCTAGCTGTGAGCAGAGCTGGGGGGAGGGCGTCTGCCCACATGGCACCCTTTGCCACATTGAAGAGAGGAATCAATCTCTTCCTGCACAGCCCACGCCTATTCATCTCTGCTGAGCTACCACCCACCGAAGATTCAGCTCTGCCTCAGGCTTCTCTGTCTCTGAAGGGCAACCAGTTTTTTATGGGCTCCAAGTCAGCTGGGGCAGCTGTAAGCCACATGGGTGATCGGCTGGTGGAGGGCACCAGCCCTCCCAGCAGCTGCCTGCCTTCTGCAGCCAAAGACTGGTTAGAGCTTATTAACACCCCAGGTCACCCCGTTCCTCTCGGCCCCTTTGGCTCTAACTCTCCTCCAAAGCCCAGCCACAGCCATCACCTCCCTGTCTGGAAAACTGCTTCCGATTACTTGGAAGTGCCCCCTGTGACAGCTATTCAGAGGCATGGTCCCAAATACAGAACTGAGGTGAGCATGCTGGTGGTTGGACCAAAAAAGGCCTGGAAGTCCTCTGGCTTTTTGATGAAGAGGGCCGGTACTCTGACAAGGACAAGACTGACCATGCAGTTGTGAGCGCTTCTAAGGAGTCCTTGGAATGCAGGTATAACAGGGTTTCCAAAAACCACAAGGCTTTGTCCCTACAAGGTAGCTCAGAGCCTCTGGTGGTGGGCGTGGACACCCAAATTGGGACTTTTTAAACCCCTCCAGAGGATTCGCGGAAGTAAATCTAAAGCTGACGAAATTACCAACTTTAGAACCCGTAAAGACGTGGGGGTCAGTCCACAACAGCTAGACTTATTAGGAGGGCCATCGTGTCCACCAGGGAAAGATCTGGGAAAGGTTGTATATATGTGTTAAGAGGGTGTGTACATCTGCTGAGCTGGCTACCAGAGAGATAGGGTCAGAATAAAAGGCACTCTGCCGTCCTGGGTGTGGACTTTCCCTGCTATCCCATGCTCTTGATCCCTGCAACCCACAGGGATGCAGGGGAGATAGTTTAAGGATTCAGCCAGTCTGAAGAGGGCGTCAGTGGAGTCCTAGGCGACATCAGACTCATGGGATAAAGAACGCACTGTAGCACACAGGAAAATGAGCTTCTTGCTTGCGTAAGTGGCCCACTCCTCACCTCCTCCCTCTTCCTTCCGCTGCCACTTGAGGCAACATGTCAGCTCAATCCAGCAAAGCTTTCCACATCATTGGTTAGGAGGGGCCCTGAGATACTATCACTGAAATGGTTGAGCCTGTCAGCCTCTGAAGCCAGTCCCCTCACTCAGGTACCCTTAGTCACTGACAGCCTTTAGCTCATATAGGATGACTAACCATCATTTACTCTCAATTGAGGCTGCCATGACAGACCTACCTCAGAATCCAGACGAGATGACCAGCCTCCCTAACCTCCCCACACACTTTTCCTCAGGTGGTTCACATAAGCCTCACCCCCTATTACTATACCTTTTGCTGTTGAGGGCCTATGAGCATGTCTCTTACCATAGTGGCCTTGAATCTTTTGGCTTCCTCTGGATGTAGCCACAGCAGCTTCAGTGGACCACTTCACCCATTCTAACTGTTACCTTACAAGGGCTGGGCCCAGGTACCTCTCACAGGCCATTGGATAACTTGTGACTATGTGACCACCTACTACATGCAGGTGACCTCCCTGAAAGTGAGGAACAATTACTATTCTTCAGATGGCAGAGCTAGAAACATGGGATAAGAAGGGAGGTCAGTGCTTCTATAGGTGGTTGACACTGGGACTATGGTAATTGTCCAATAGTGACACTGCGATACGGAAACAGTGTACTACAAACACAAGAGAAGAAAAAAAACACATGACCTGGTCCTGAGGCCGGAAGTCGAGGCAGAAGCAGAGACAAATTGGAAACCCTGAGCCAGGAGTGAGGTAGGAAGGTGACTGGGGCGGTCCACTAAAAAGAACAAAAGGAGGGCTGACATGCAAATAATCATAGGGGACAGAGCAGATGCAGCCAGCACGAGGGGCAACCAGCATGGCCAAGGGATCTGGTTCTCCAAGAGGGAAAAGGAGCGGGGGAAGGGAAGTCCCTGCAGAGCCGACAGGGCTATAGTAATAGGATAGATGTCCATTAGGCCACTATAAAAGTTTCCTGACTACGTAGTACACACCTGTACATGCCAATTACCAGATCCAGGCAAGCAAGTATAATGTCCAGATTTTCTTTTCCCCACCAACTATCATGGAGTTGAAATAAAAATGCTTTCACATGGGTATGATCTAAAAGCTCGGCCAGAAATCCTGAAGTAGCACCAAGCGCTAGAGAAACATAGGATGAGATGGGGAAGGAGCACTGTCAGAGGTTCTGTGTATGGAAAAGCCTGGCCAGACTATCCTCAAGACAGTAAAAAGAAGAGCCACTGCCGGATCCGCCACACAAAAACCCACTTTGTCCATCCCATCTCCTATCAGATGAAAAATGTTTTCCACAACATTCTGTTGTTAACATGATCTGGTGCAAGAGACTGAAGAGGGACATGACTCGGGTCTGGGGTTAATTCGCCTCATACTTTGATCCAAAGCAGCCTGGAGATCCACAGCCTCTGCAGAGACAAATTAGAACTGGACCGCAACCAATCTGCTTATAAGGCACCAACAAGGTGGGCAGACCAACCATAGTTTAGAGGACTAACATCACCCCCAGTGGCAAAGATTTGGCCATCTTGCACTTGGTATTCACAACCTGCAAATTCTTTCAGCATTTTAGAGAGCTTGCCAATGCAAAGCCTGGTCTGTAACAAATGCCTGATAGCCTCTCACTAGGGGATAAAAGGCCCTCTTGGTCCCCATGCCCCAGTGGAGCATCTTCAGCGGAGTGTAAGAGGCAGGTTGGTGCAGAGCTCAGGCTATCGGATAGCCACACAAAGAGCCAGCAACTCTGGAAAGGCCCTAAGGCTCAGCCCCTTGTCTGCACTGCAGGGACAACACAGGTCCTAACTCAAGAGGGCCAGGAGAGTGATGCCAAGGGAGGAAGTTCACCTCACCTACACCACAGGCTATAGGAAAGCTCGTGGTACAAAGGGCCTGGTCTGGCCTGGATACAGGTGACACCTCCATCCCATTCAGCCAGTAACAGGTAATGCTTCTCTGCTGTTGCTCCAAGTTAGAGGAAGGGCTCCTAGAGTGTGTCTACAGGACACAGACTTGTTATTGTAAAAGTCTCCATCTGTACTGTACTTATTCTGCTGATTTAATTTGTGGCCCTCGCGTGTATTTTAGTGTTTGTTTTTTTTTGTTGTTTTTTATTCCTTTCAAGACAGGTCGCCCTGTAGCGCCAGCTGATCCTGGAACTCACAACATCTAGACCAGGTTGGCCCTTGGACCTGCAACAATGGATCCGCCTACCTCAATGCCAAAGATCCACGTGCTAGGAGTTAAAGAGTCAGGTCCACCAAGCGTCCGCGAAAACTCGGAGCTTGCTTCGAGACCTTAGTTTTTTTTTTAATTTTTTGGTTTAATTAATTTGTTATTTATTCTTATCTGTTGTGTGAAGTGAACTGCCTGCATGCAAGTCTGTGGGCTAACCGTGCGTGCAATGCCGCGGCGTCAAAGAGGAAGGTCTCGGTGATTCCCCATTGTAGCTGAAGCTCTCCTGGATTGGAGGCATCAGACGGCTAACGTTCAGGCCTCATGTGGATTGCTGGGATCGGAACCCAAGGTCCGCTGTAAGAGCAGTCGGCGAACCTGCCTCTAACCGCAGATGACAACAATGGCTCTCGCAGCCCCATATAGATGCAAGTCCTATTGTTTGATAATTTCCACTCTGCAGTCTGGGATGAGGAACCCAGTGAAAAAACCAACCCATGAATGTCTAGGCACAGAGTGACAGTCCTCAGCTCCTGTTCAAGGAGACTGTTCAGTCTTCTGAGAAAGGCAGATTACACAGATTTTCATTTGAAGACTTGAATAGTTCTGCTCTTCACAAACACATGCTGAGCCAGTTTCCATATGCTGCCTGAGGGTTGCCATCCTAAGATAAAAGCTTTCAGTCTAGGAGCCAGCAGTTCCAAAATACACATATCAGAAACTTAAAAACTGTTCCTAATTCAGAAGGTGGGGGGGGGGGGGGTATGATTGGCCTCAAGAATCTCCTACATTTAAATTTCTCAGCTGCCACTGAGGCAGCCACCCAGCCTGTCACTACAGTGGCGTGTAGGAGTGCTTCTGGCCTAGAAACAAAAGGGGACAGTTATAGCAAAGAATTTCAAATGGCCTTTACAAAACATTATTTCTAAATAAAATGAATACCCAACTTTATCAGCGAACGATGTGATGTTTTGGAAACAAGGGATGTAAATCTAAATGTACCAATCAAATCTATTTAAATTCAACAGGGCAAGTTGGCTTCAGAGAAAAACCCAGCAGTGAAATCTAGACTATTTACTTGGTCCTCTGGGTTTGGGCTATTTCTTTTTGTTTTTTAGTTTATTTTGGTAAGATTTTTATTAATTTTAAAATTTATTTATTAGGAGTGTATGTGAAATGGGCTAATGAGGAAGTCTGTGCACCCGGTCGTGCAACCCGCGGAAAGGTCAGAAGAGGGTCCCTGGATTCCCCTGGAACTAGTTCTACCTGGAATTGGAAGGTGTTTCAGATGGTTCTTGGTCGCCAGTGGGTGCTGGGGATCGAACCCGGGTTCCCTGAAGAGCGGTCGGCGCTTTAACCGCTAGGCCAGCTCTCCAGCCCCGGTTTTGGCGTTGTTTCTTAAAGTGCCACACATCTGGAGTATATACTCTTAATACACTTTACACAGTTTTAGGCCCTCCTGGCATCCGACCTGCTTCAAATCATACATAACAGGCACACCTAAAAGTACAGGTGAGCTCAGCTAAGAACACCTTCACACTTCCACTAGAGGGCGCTCCCTCCCTGGCCTGGGCCCCTTCCCTCCACTGAAGATTGGAGCCAGCTGCACTCTGGTGTTCTCACAGGGCATGGGACAGGAATGTGAGGGAGGGCGGTCAGGTGCTCAAGTAAAAGAGTTCCTGCTTGAAAGTCCAGATCAGTACAAGCTGCTGCTCCGTACTCTAAGCAGAGAAGATTCCCCACCAAGTTTTATTCCTGGCTGTGAAGGTATGGCATCAAGTCATTCAAAGTCAAGGATCACTAATAAAGGCAAGTGTGGAAACACCAATCTATACTACAAAACACTGTCCTAACAGCCAATGAAGGGGAAAGGCCTTCTGTCGCCCAGAGTTGGTGTCCAAAGGGCTCAGCTGTGATTTGCACATCTTCCTCCAAAGTATGCTGCCTGGTGAGATCTTCAGGTGCCCAGGAGCCAGGACAGTCAAATCTGTGTAGCCTAAAACCATTTTCTGGCCATCTTGTGTTGGGTACAGGGGACAATCTCAAGGGGTCTCTTCAACATGAAATCTAGGTCCGAAGAGGCAACAAGTCCTCTGTCACCACTACTGGCCATTTCGCTCTGCAGGGTCACCAATCCTTCTCAAAGGGGGGTGTAAGATTCCTCCTTTCTGACCATCCAGAGCCCACTCGGCAAGAGGAGCAGCAGCAGTGGGTGCTGCATCTGACCAGAGGTTGAGACTAGAGCCCAGGAAACTCACGCTAAAATCTTCACAGTTGAGAAAGTTCATCAAAAGGGGCATTGTTCACATATGTACCCAGGAGACCAATACTGGTAGTCACCAGCAGAGTGTGGGAGGCTGAAAGTCACACAGACAATAGACAGTTAAGCGGCAAAGGCAGGAAGTATGTGGGGCAAAGCAACCCAAGTTAGGATGAATACTGACCAGGTTTCCAGTTCTGGGGAATTCTGGGTATCCTTTAGTCCCACCACAAGCTACTAAGTTTAGAGTTGGTAGGGTGGGCAGGGGCTGTGACTGATGAACAAATTAAGCTCGCCAGATCTTTCTGGTTCTTTCAGAGATTAATCACATTAAGTGTGCTTCAAGGCAGACTAATTTTCTATCGAATTCCACAATACATCAGGTATACAGTCTTAATCACAGCTGAGGAAAAGGAATAAGGACCTAGTCCNATGGGTAGGTGTCTGGTGGGTAGGTGGACAGAGAATCTCTGAGGGTCCCTAGTAGGGCTCAGGGTCACAAGAAACCATGCAGTCCCTCAGAAGAATTGTGGGAAGCTTATAATTTCTGTGGTGATGGGAAATTAACCCAGAACCTTGTCCTGCTAGGCAAGTACTGTACCCCCAAGCCTCATCCCTGTAGGAATGATTTTTACAATATGGCCAGAATCTGGACTAAAAACTTTTACCTAACTTTGCCACCAAAAAGTTACTATTTATAATGTAAACAATTTCATGAAGCTATATGGTCTTCTTGTGACCTGGGCACTTGACCTTAATCCTTTAGGACCCACTCCTTGCTCTCCACCCAAGATAGCAAAAACAGGATGTTTCTCATTGCAAACAGTGAAAGAAATTGAGTGTGTGTGTGTGTGTGTATGTGTGTGATATTCTAGACCTAAGAATCAAAGAGCAAGATTCTCTGATACCATCTACTTCCCCATTTCATGCTGGAGGTACTGTTTCAATAAAAGACTAAGTCAAGCCCAGACTAGAGAGGATAGCTCCAGGAGACATCTAAAGGAATGGGTACTCAGTAGTTCAGGTCTGTCTGGGGACTTGTGAATGCTAAGAGTTAGGATGCTTTTTTTTTTGCTTGCAAATATCACCAGAATGTGGCCCAGTCAAAATTATTATTTGATGGACAAAACACATGCTCAGTTAATTCCAGAGTGAGATCAGCATTGGAAAACTTCATTCATTTTAAATGTAAAAAACATTAGCTTTGATCTTGTATTGTTTTCCTCCTGCCTCAACTAGAGTGCAGGTCCAATCACAACTAGAAATAAATGTTTATAGTAAGAAAATCAAAAGGGGTTTTAATGTGCTTTTGCAACATACTAAGTAAACTCATTTTTTAAATTTTTTATTTTTTATTTTTTTATTTTTGTATGTGCATGAATGTATTGTCTGCATGCAGGTCTGTGCACCCGTGTCGTGCAATGCCGCGGAGGTCAGAAGAGGGCCTCAGACTCCCCTGGAACTGGAGCTCTCCCGGAATTGGAGTCACAGACGGTTCTCAGCCGCCATGTGGGTGCTGGGGATCGAACCCGGGTCCTCTGCAAGAGCGTCAGTGCTCCTAACCGCTAGGCCATCTCTCCAGCCCCCCATTTTTTAAATTTTTTTAAAAAAATATTTTATTTGGGGGCTGGAGAGATAGTCTAGCGGTTAAGAGCACCGACTGCTCTTGCAGCGGGCCCGGGTTCGATCCCCAGCACCCACATGGCGCCTGAGAACCGTCTGTAACTCCAATTCCAGGAGAACTCCAGTTCCAGGGGAATCCGACGCCCTCTTCTGACCTCTGTGGCATTGCACGACACAGGTGCACAAACTTACATGCAGACAATACATTCATACACATAAAAAATAAATTAAATTTAAAAAAATTTATTTATGGTTATTTTATGAGTGTATTGTCTGCATGTGTAAATGCATTCATGTTGTGCAATGCCTGAGGAAGCCAGAAGGTGGAGTTGGATTCCCCTGAACTGGAATTATGGATACCTATTAGGTACCAAGTGGGTGCTGAGAATTGAACCTAGGTCCTCTGCAAGAGCAATCAGTGAGCCACCCCTCCAGCCCCTCAAGTGCATCATTGGTCCTATTAAGTAAGAGGAGAGAGACATGGAAGATGTGCTGTGGCTTGCTAGTTTACACAGTAAGGAGCAAAGCTGAACCTCACAGCCAGGTCCTGTTAACTCTTCAGTCCTCTCAGAAATCACTCCCATTGACTGCTCTCTCAAATACAGGTACTTGAATCACCCTTAAGTAACCTGTGACAGGTTCAACTGATGAATACTAGATTGGGGCTGCTGCTGACTGCTGTTAGGATTCAAAGCCACAGCTGCCACCCATCTCTAATATCATCCTACTACCACCATCAACCACCCTTGTGCCCTGCACCTCCAAGGGTCATGTTTAAGGTCATCAGTGATCAAGATCTCAAAGGAGAGTGGGCCTTGTCCCTACCTTATACCAGACTGACAGTTTTTCCCAAGTCTCAAAGTGTGTTATCATGATCACGATGGGGGGAGGGGTGATCTCTGGAGTGCCAGCCCTTGCCCTCTCCCCATGCCTCAGAGCAGTTAATGGTTTCACTAGGCTGGAGAGCAGGAGTCCAGGCTACTGTGCACACCAGGGGAGCCTGGTAGAGAGCCCCAGCATACTTCTTTAATGGCTCTTGGGAACACCAAATCCAGGCAAAACTGAGTCCTCCAAGGTCCTTTGGGTTCAAAAATGACTTTTTTGTTTTTAAGACAGGGTCTCCCTGTAGCCCCAGCTGTCCTAGAACTCACTCTGTAGACCAGGCTGGCCTTGAACTCAGAGATCTGCCTGCCTCTGCCTCCCAAGTGCTGGGACTAAGGGGGTAGGGTGTGTGTGTGTGTGTGTGTGTGTGTGTGTGTGCGCGCGCGCGCGCGCTGGGACTAAGGGGGTAGGGTGTGTGTGTGTGTGTGTGTGTGTGTGTGTGTGTGACCATGCCCAGCTAGAATGACTTTTTATTTTTTTTTTTATTTTTTATTTTTTTGGTCTTTTCGAGACAGGGTCTCCCTGTAGTCCCAGCTGGCCTGGAACTCACTATGTAGACCAGGCTGGCCTCGAACTCACAAAGATCCACCTGCCTCTGCCTCCCAAGTGCTAGGATTAAAGGCGTGCGCCACCACGCCCGGCTACTAGAATGACTTTTTATAACTCCATCTGCATCTATTCCAGGGCCTCCCAACCTGTCTTCCTCCCCAGGTTCTTCCAACACTCCCTCCTCTTTGCTGAGTTCCCACAAACCCAAACTACCTAGAACTGAACCCTACTCCTCCCATCAATCTACCTCCCCTTCCCACCCTCTAGCACTCCCTCTAGGATACTTCCTTGGCTACTTCCACCCCTCTGGATCTGTTATCTGTCCCACTTGCCTGGCACTGAATTGCTGCCCCATGACCCCTCTTATAATTAAATTGTTTTTCCTTTTTCTAATAGTTTCTCCCAGAGAAGCCCAGGCTGGACTCAATCTCAATTTTTTTTTTTTCTGTATGTGTAGGAATGTACTGTCTGCATGCAGGTTTGTGCACCTGTGTCGTGCAATGCCACGGAGGTCAGAAGAGGGTGTCGGATTTCCCTGGAACTGGAGTTCTCCTGGAGAGATGGCCTAGCGGTTAAGAGCGCCGACCGCTCGCTCTTGCAGAGAACCCGGGTTCGATGCCCAGCACCCACATGGCGGCTGAGAACCGTCTGAAACTCAATCTCAATTCTTGATCCTCTTGTTTCCCAAGTGTTGAGATTACAGGTATGCCTTACCACACCCAGCTTAAACTTTTTATTGTTAAAAGGCGGTGATGCTGGACTTGAGCTAGTTCTTCCCTTCCATGAATTTCCCAGGGATCCACATCTTTCATGAAGTGCAGTTAAGAGTGACCTAACATACTTATTCCAGCATGTCTTCTCATCCAATAACTCCCATTCTGGAATACAGCTTTTGGGCTGCCTGCTGAGGGTCTTCCAGAGGCCCTGGACTGCAGCAAGATGCTTTGTGCCACAAGTGCAAAAGAGAAATGGTTTCTTGGACTGAATTGCCATGGATTCTGAATGAACATCTGCCTGTGCATTGACCAGCACCAGGGAGACCAGGGTTTTTAAATCTCTAGATCATTATCTGCCTATATTAATAACTAGCAGAGGTCCTGGGGCAACAAGATTACTCTGCCCTCCTACACAGGAAAACTCCCTGGCCCTTGTCTTAGGTCCCTGGGCACAAAAAACTTCTTTTAACAGAAGCATGGAAAAGCATCTAGCTGTGAGCAGAGCTGGGGGGAGGGCGTCTGCCCACATGGCACCCTTTGCCACATTGAAGAGAGGAATCAATCTCTTCCTGCACAGCCCACGCCTATTCATCTCTGCTGAGCTACCACCCACCGAAGATTCAGCTCTGCCTCAGGCTTCTCTGTCTCTGAAGGGCAACCAGTTTTTTATGGGCTCCAAGTCAGCTGGGGCAGCTGTAAGCCACATGGGTGATCGGCTGGTGGAGGGCACCAGCCCTCCCAGCAGCTGCCTGCCTTCTGCAGCCAAAGACTGGTTAGAGCTTATTAACACCCCAGGTCACCCCGTTCCTCTCGGCCCCTTTGGCTCTAACTCTCCTCCAAAGCCCAGCCACAGCCATCACCTCCCTGTCTGGAAAACTGCTTCCTGGCAATGCCCCCCTGTGACAGCTATTCAGAGGCATGGTCCCTCAACTGTAGGGACTGTGTTACCTGGTCCTCTGGCTGTTTTGGATGAAGAGGGCCGGTCTCTACAGCTGACCATGCATTGTGAGCCTTCTAAGGAGTCCTTGGAAAGGTAAAAAGGTTCCAAAACCCAGGCTTTGTCCCATAACAGGTAGCTCAGAGCCTCTTGGTGCTGACCCCAAATTGGGACTTTTTAAACCCCTCCAGGGATTCCAGGAAGTAACTAAAGCTGAGAAATGCCACTTACAGACCTCTGGGGTCAGCCACAAACACTAGATTATTAGGGCCTCGTGTCCACCAGGGAAGATCTGGAAAGGTTTTATATGGTTCTAAGAGGGGTGTACATCTGCTGAGCTGGCTACCAGTAGGGTCAGAATTAAAAGGCACTCTGCCTCCTGGGTGTGGACTTTCCCTGCTATCCCATGCTCTGTGATCCCTGCAACCCACAGGGTGCAGGGGAGATAGTTTTCAGCCAGTCTGAAGAGGCATCATGGTCCTAGGCACTCAAGACTCTGGTAATAGCCACTGAGCACACAGGTGAGCTTCTTGCTGCTGTGGCCCACTCTCTCCTCTCCTCTTCCTTGCTGCCCTGGTGAGGCCTGTCAGCTCTCCAGCAAAGCTTCCACATCATTGGTTAGGAGGGGCCCTGAGATACTATCACTGAAATGGTTGAGCCTGTCAGCCTCTGAAGCCAGTCCCCTCACTCAGGTACCCTTAGTCACTGACAGCCTTTAGCTCATATAGGATGACTAACCATCATTTACTCTCAATTGAGGCTGCCATGACAGACCTACCTCAGAATCCAGACGAGATGACCAGCCTCCCTAACCTCCCCACACACTTTTCCTCAGGTGGTTCACATAAGCCTCACCCCCTATTACTATACCTTTTGCTGTTGAGGGCCTATGAGCATGTCTCTTACCATAGTGGCCTTGAATCTTTTGGCTTCCTCTGGATGTAGCCACAGCAGCTTCAGTGGACCACTTCACCCATTCTAACTGTTACCTTACAAGGGCTGGGCCCAGGTACCTCTCACAGGCCATTGGATAACTTGTGACTATGTGACCACCTACTACATGCAGGTGACCTCCCTGAAAGTGAGGAACAATTACTATTCTTCAGATGGCAGAGCTAGAAACATGGGATAGGGACAGGCTTCTTGGTGGTGACATGGGACTATGGGTGTCTGTGACACTGCATACAACAGTGTACTACACACAAGCACATGACGCGTCCTGAGGCCAAGCAGGCAGAAAGCATGGAAACCCTGAGCCAGGAGTGAGGTGGAAGGGCTGGGCGGTCCACTAAAAGAACAAGGAGGGCTGACATGCCATTCAGGGGACAGAGCAGCACCAGTCAGAGGGGCACCACTGGCCAAGGATCTGGTTCTTTCCCAAGCCAGATATTTAGAGCTGAAGGGAAGTCCCTGGGGACCACCTATAGAGTGATGTTCCTATCTACTATAGTACACACCTGTACATGACAATTACCTCAGCAAGGTATAATGTCCAGTTTTCTTCCCCACCAACTAATCAGGAGTTGAAATAAAAATGCTTTCACATGGGTATTTCTAAAAGCTCCCAGGAAATCCTGAAGTAGCACCAACCGCTAGAGAAACATAGGATGAGATGGGGAAGGAGCACTGTCAGAGGTTCTGTGATGGAAACCTGCCAACTATCCTCAAGACAGTAAGCCCTGCCAGATCCCCCACAGCCCCTTTCCATCCCATCTCCTATCAGTGAAATGTTTTCCACACTTCTTTGTAACATGATCATGTGCAAGGACTGAAGGGGACAGACTGTCTGGGGTTTCTTCAGTCATACTTTGATCCAAAGCAGCCTGGAGTCACAGCTCTGCAGAGAAATTAGAACTGGACCGCAACCAATCTCTTTAAGGCACCAAACAAGGTTGGGCAGACCAACCATAGGTAGGACTACATCACCCCCTAGTGGCAAAATTGAGCCATCTTGCACTTGGATTCACTCCTGCAAATTCTTTCAGTTTTAGAGAGCTTGCCATGCAAAGCCTGGTCTGTAACAAATGCCTGATAGCCTCTCACTAGGGGATAAAAGGCCCTCTTGGTCCCCATGCCCCAGTGGAGCATCTTCAGCGGAGTGTAAGAGGCAGGTTGGTGCAGAGCTCAGGCTATCGGATAGCCACACAAAGAGCCAGCAACTCTGGAAAGGCCCTAAGGCTCAGCCCCTTGTCTGCACTGCAGGGACAACACAGGTCCTAACTCAAGAGGGCCAGGAGAGTGATGCCAAGGGAGGAAGTTCACCTCACCTACACCACAGGCTATAGGAAAGCTCGTGGTACAAAGGGCCTGGTCTGGCCTGGATACAGGTGACACCTCCATCCCATTCAGCCAGTAACAGGTAATGCTTCTCTGCTGTTGCTCCAAGTTAGAGGAAGGGCTCCTAGAGTGTGTCTACAGGACACAGACTTGTTATTGAAGTCTCCATCTGTACTGACATTCTGCTGATTTATTTGTGGCCCTCGCTGTATTTTAGTTTTTTTTTTGTTGTTTTTTTTTTCCTTTCAAGACAGGGTCTCCCTGTAGCGCCAGCTGTCCTGGAACTCACTCTGTAGACCAGGTTGGCCTTGAACTCACAAAGATCCGCCTACCTCTGCCTCCCAAGTGCTAGGATTAAAGGCATGCGCCACAACGCCCGGCTTAGCTCCTATTTTTTTTTTAATTTTTTTTAATTAATTTTATTTAGTTCTGTATGTGTGTGAATGTACTGCCTGCATGCAAGTCTGTGCACCCGTGTCGTGCAATGCCGCGGCGGTCAGAAGAGGGTCTCGGATTCCCCTGGAGCTGGAGCTCTCCTGGAATTGGAGCTTCAGACGGCTCTCGGCCGCCATGTGGGTGCTGGGGATCGAACCCAGGTCCTCTGTAAGAGCAGTCGGCGCTCCTAACCGCTAGGCCATCTCTCCAGCCCCCATTAGCTCCTATTTTTGATAATTTCCACTCTGCAGTGCTGGGATGGAACCCAGTGCCCCATGAATGCTAGGCCACAGAGTGACAGCCTCAGCTCCTGTTCAAAGACTCTTCAGTTCTTCTGAGATAAGGCAGATTACACAGATTTTCATTTGAGACTTGATAGGTCTGCTCTTCACAAACACATGCTGAGCCAGTTCCAGATGCTGCCTGATGTTGCCATCTCTAAGATAAAAGCTTTCAGTCTAGGAGCCAGCAGTTCCAAAATACACATATCAGAAACTTAAAAACTGTCCTAATTCAGAAGGTCTGATTGGCCTCAAGAATCTCTACATTTAAATTTCTCAGCTGCCACTGAGGCAGCCACCCAGCCTGTCACTACAGTGGCGTGTAGGAGTGCTTCTGGCCTAGAAACAAAAGGGGACAGTTATAGCAAAGAATTTCAAATGCCTTTACAAAACATTTTTCTAAATAAAATAAATCCCAACTTTATTCAGCTGACATGTTTTGGAAACAAGGGATGTAAATCTAAATGTACCAATCAAATCTATTTAAATTCAACAGGGCAAGTTGGCTTCAGAGAAAAACCCAGCAGTGAAATCTAGACTATTTACTTGGTCCTTGGGTTTGGCTTTTCTTTTTTTTTTTAATTTTTTTTTTTTATTAATTTTATTTATTTATTGTATGTGTATGAATGTACTGTCTGCATGCAAGTCTGTGCACCCGTGTCGTGCAACGCCGCGGAGGTCAGAAGAGGGTCTCGGATTCCCCTGGAACTGGAGTTCTCCTGGAATTGGAGTTTTAGACGGTTCTCGGCCGCCATGTGGGTGCTGGGGATCGAACCCGGGTCCTCTGTAAGAGCGGTCGGCGCTCTTAACCGCTAGGCCATCTCTCCAGCCCCGGGTTTGGCTTTTCTTAAAGTGGCCACATCTGGAGTATATACTCTTAATACACTTTACACAGTTTTAGGCCCTCCTGGCATCCGACCTGCTTCAAATCATACATAACAGGCACACCTAAAAGTACAGGTGAGCTCAGCTAAGAACACCTTCACACTTCCACTAGAGGGCGCTCCCTCCCTGGCCTGGGCCCCTTCCCTCCACTGAAGATTGGAGCCAGCTGCACTCTGGGTGTTCTCACAGGGCATGGGACAGGAATGTGAGGGAGGGCGGTCAGGTGACTGCCAGTAGAGTGCCTGCTGGAGTCCAGATCAGTAAGCTGCTGCTCCGTAGCTCTAAGCAGAGAAGATCCCCACCCAAGTTTTATTCCTGGCTGTGAAGGTATGGCATCAAGTCATTCAAAGTCAAGGATCACTAATAAAGGCAAGTGTGGAAACACCAATCTATACTACAAAACACTGTCCTAACAGCCAATGAAGGGGAAAGGCCTTCTGTCGCCCAGAGTTGGTGTCCAAAGGGCTCAGCTGTGATTTGCACATCTTCCTCCAAAGTATGCTGCCTGGTGAGATCTTCAGGTGCCCAGGAGCCAGGACAGTCAAATCTGTGTAGCCTAAAACCATTTTCTGGCCATCTTGTGTTGGGTACAGGGGACAATCTCAAGGGATCTCTTCAACATGAAATCTAGGTCCGAAGAGGCAACAAGTCCTCTGTCACCACTACTGGCCATTTCGCTCTGCAGGGTCACCAATCCTTCTCAAAGGGGGGTGTAAGATTCCTCCTTTCTGACCATCCAGAGCCCACTCGGCAAGAGGAGCAGCAGCAGTGGGTGCTGCATCTGACCAGAGGTTGAGACTAGAGCCCAGGAAACTCACGCTAAAATCTTCACAGTTGAGAAAGTTCATCAAGAGGGGCATTGTTCACGTATGTGCCCAGGAAACCAATACTGCTAGTCAACAGCAGAGTGTGGGAGATGGAAAGTCACCCAGACAATAGACAGTTAAGCGGCAAAGGCAGGAAGTATGTGGGGCAAAGCAACCCAAGTTAGGATGAATACTGACCAGGTTTCCAGTTCTGGGGAATTCTGGGTATCCTTTAGTCCCACCACAAGCTACTAAGTTTAGAGTTGGTAGGGTGGGCAGGGGCTGTGACTGATGAACAAATTAAGCTCGCCAGATCTTTCTGGTTCTTTCAGAGATTAATCACATTAAGTGTGCTTCAAGGCAGACTAATTTTCTATCGAATTCCACAATACATCAGGTATACAGTCTTAATCACAGCTGAGGAAAAGGAATAAGGACCTAGTCCCTGAAACATTCTATGAAGACATCTTACCAAGACAGCTCTAGGGTGGCCTACCAGGGCTGGGGAAAAACTGAGGCTTGCTAATTAATACACTTCAAGGAAGAGAAACTCGGAAGAATTTGAGGTGATAGGGATAAAGATGAGACTATGACAAATCACCCTTTGCTCATTATTACTTTCAGAGGGGCAAAGGGTCACCCATGGGAGCCTCAGCAGAAGTGGAAGTGCCAAGCTGCAGGTTCTGAACTGTCAGAGTCAATTGCTCCATTAACTGGAAAAACATTGGTGACTCAGGTCTTCGATCTTCAGACTGAACACTCCCAGAACACCACTGGCCTCATTTCAGGAAGGAAAAACACCCAGCAACACAGCATGGCAACACTTACTTGTTATCTGCAATAGCTCCAACGTCTCTGTTTCCCCGAAGCAGCTGCTTCCAGGGAAGGATGAATGACGAGTGTTAAGCAGTTAGTCATCCACTTGTCATTTTTGGGGGGTGGGGTGAGGTGGGAGACTGGGAGGTGGGGTGGAGGGGGGATGGCAGAAGCAAAGGTATGAGAACTGACCTTTCCCAGAAGGTGGTCTAGCCCACCCATCAGAAGCCACAAAGGCTGGACAAGGTCTAAACAATGTGTGCAAGGCTCATAATGGAAGCTTTCCACGGTACACACCAGCTCTGTGGACAAACTATGAAACCCATCCCTTCCCTCCCCCAGTGAGAGTGAGAGAAAAGGGATCCATTCCTAGCACCACACATCCTGACCCTAGCTCCCCCTCCCCAGATGTCACAGAAAGCAGAGCAGGTTTGATATACTAAGTCACAATTAGTCCTGGAGGTGGGGGTGTCTTCACGGTTAAGGCATACATTTCAAAAGGTGGCTGCTCAGCCCACCTCTAGCTTGCACACAGGCATGTGCGCACATACACTTGAACACGGTGGGAAGGCTGTCCAGAGCTGGATGTGAGTGGCTCATGTCAGGTACTGCACCACAAGAAACATAACTGCACAGGTGAGTAGCATCCCGCCGATCATGAAGTACTTGTCCTGGAAGGCCCGCTTCTCAATGAGCCGCATTACTGTGTTGGACAGGCCCAGCATGTTGGCAATGTCAAGGATCTTTTTCTGAGTTCCCTGAGGCAGATGAGAAGAAAAACAAAGATCAATCCTATTGCCAAGGGTGGGTAAAGGTCACCAAGACCCGGGGATTTACTAACAAGACACTGTCTTGGTTATACTCAGAGCAGAGAGAAAGCAACACCCATCAGAAATGGATTCACTCCACATGATCAACTGGTGTTTGATCAAGGGGGAAGGAAGACTTTTCCACAAATGATACTATATACCTGGCTACTTAGCATATATATATATATGTATCATATATGTGTATTTAAATTATGTATATACTTTATATTATATATAAAAATAGGGCTGGGAACATGGCTCAGAGGGCAAGAGAGCTTGCTGCACAAATACATGGACCTGAGTTTGGATCCCCAAAACCCCTGTAAAAAGCTGGGTATAGCTGTTCCTGTGTCTGTAACCCTAGTACTCTGGGGATGGAGAAAGGAGGACTGCTGAGCTATGAACCATCAGCCTAGCCAAGAGATCCTGTTTCAAGGAAATAAGGCAGAATTACAAAGGAGAACACGTGAACACTCTCGAAGTACATTACACACCAAAAACAAAGGGTAGAATATTTTAATTCAAGATGGACCACAGAATTAAACACAAAAGCTAAACCTATAACAAAGCTTCTTGAAAAAAAAAAAGGAGCTGGGGAGATGGATCAGCAGTTAGCACTGGCTGCTCTTGCAGAGGACCCAGGTTCCCACCACTCACATGGCAGCTAAAAACCATCCTTAACTCCAGTTCCAGGAGATCTGACACCTTCTTCTGACCTCTGTGGGAACTGCATAACATGGGTGCACTTATTCTATACATGCACTCATCCACGTAAAATAAATAATTAAAACAAAACAAGAGCAAATCCAGAAACTCAATCAAAGCAATCGAGACTACCCATCAACAGAGGATGGGTAGACAAAGTACAGTGTGTACATGTAATGGAATATGGTTCAGTAATAAAAAGGACCTAATTATCACATGTAACCAAACATGTCATAACATGAATGAAACTTGAAAACATCAGAGGAATAAGCCCCACACAAAACTGCAGTATGAATACATGAAGCTCAGTTAACAGGCAAGCTAATTTATGGTGCAACTAATCAGTACGGTGACTGCCTAGAAAGAAAGAGTCTTTGACTGGGACAAGGCAAAGGGATCTTTTGGGGGTGATTTTTTTTTTTAATAATTTTTTTTTATTTCTTATGTGTATGAATGTACTGTCTGCATGTAGGTTTGTGCACCCGTGTTGTGCAATGCCTCAGAGGTCAGAAGAGGGTGTCAGATTCCCCTGGAACTGTAGTCAAAGACAGTTCTCAGCCGCCATGTGGGTGCTGAGGATCGAACCCAGGTCCTCTGCAAGAGCAACTGGCGCTCTTAACCGCTAGGCCATCTCTCCAGCCCCTTTTGGGGGTGATTTAAAGAGTGCCTTTGGGCCGGGTGTGGTGGCGTGTGCCTTTAATTTTAGCACTCGGGAGGCAGAGGCAAAGGGATCTCTGTGAGTTCAAGTCCAGCCTGGTCTACATAGTGAGTTCTAGGCCAGCTGGAGATATATAGGGAGACCCTGCCTCAAAAAGACACCCCCCCCCAAAAAAAAACCAGGAGTGCCTTTGTCAAAATTCCCTAGACCTGTATACATCATTGTATCTAAGTTGTATCTCAATAAACAATTTTAAAATTAGAATATCTTCTTTTTCTCAGCTGTAATAGATAACTCCCTACTTTATTTTCACATCTTTCCTGACAGACATATTCCTATGTACTTGACATCAGCTATCTGCAACTACATGGACATTACCTATGTTCTGAACGCAACTTTAAAAAAATGCTGATGAAGGGCTGGAGAGATGGCTCAGTGGGTAAGAGCACTGGCTGTTCTTGTAGAAGACCAGGGTTCAAATCCCAGCACCCACATGGTAGCTAACAACCATCCAAAACTCCATTTCCAGGGGATCTGACACCCTCTTCTGTCTTCCTCAGGCACTACATAACACGGGTACACTTACGCACAGGCAGGCAAAACACTCATACACATAAAATAAAAAGAAATAAAAAATATAGGGGCTGGAGAAATGACTCTTGCAGGAGACCCAAGTTTGATTCCTAGCACCCAAATGGTAGCTAACAACTGTCCCTAACTCCAGCTCAAGGGGTTCCGACGCCCTCTTTTGACCTCCACAGGCACTGCACAACACAGGTACACTTATACACATGCAGGCAATACACACACAGCCATAAAATAAAAACAAACAAAATATTAAAAAAGATGCCAATGAAAGAATACTTATAAACATACCAGTATTTAAGCACAGCAACGTAATAGGACTTTTTCCAATTTTTTAAACGACTTTTTACCACCTAAGCCAATTAATAACAATTGGATTCCATATACATATAAACAGACAAATCCCTCTACTGATCACAGATAAACTACACACAAGGGTCCTTTCTGGAGGCAAAATTTTTGGAGGGAAAGAGCTCAAACAGAAGCAAATACACTCAGGAAACTAGATAAAAAGCATGTAAGGGATCTGCTGCTCCTGTCTTTTGCTATTATTTTTGTTTTTGAGACAGGGTCTCACTAGTCTGGAACTCAAGATCTTCCTACCCTATCCTCCGCAATACTGAAATTAAACATGCTACCATATCCAGCCTCTCCTATCTTTTGAATGTATGACTGCATCCTGCATGTGTCTGAGTTAAAACTCTTCCAATGTTAAGTGGAGAACTTTTTTTTTTTTTTTTTAATTTTCTTTGTGTATGAATGTACTGTCTGCATGTAGGTTTGTGCACCCATGTCGTGCAATGCCACGGAGGTCAGAAGAGGGTCTCGGATTCCCCTGGAACTGGAGTTCTCCTGGAATTGGAGTTACAGATGGTTCTCAGCCGCCACGTGGGGGCTGGGGATCGAACCTGGGTCCTCTGCAAGAGCAGTCATCGCTCTTAACCCCTAGGCTATCTCTCCAGCCCAAGTGGATAACTCTTTTTTTTTTTTTTTTTTCCAAGTGGAGAACTCTTACAGTGACTGTAGGAGGCAGAGAAGTGGAAGATGAGCAGAAGGCACTGTTAGGTACTAGCCATGCACCCATTCCATCAAACTGTTTAGGTCTTGCTGGGCTCAGAAGCTGATCGGGGTCTAAGATTATTCTTTGTGTTTTATTCTGTTCCATATTACATGTTCTATTATTTTGTAATTAAGGTAAGAACTTCAACTAGTCCAAGAATGCGTAACTATACTTCAAACAATCTCAATCAAACTTTATTCTTTTGCAAATACAACTAATTTCTACCTACAATTATTTTTAAGATAAACAGTACTGCAGATAAAAGACAGATGGAGCCTAGGGCTAAGGATCACTACTACTTTTGGACCTAGAACTAGTGAGTTACAGGATGGTGGTGGGCAGGACCAGATAGTGGGTCGTCTCCAGGAAGGCCCTGCAGTACCAGAGCTCAGACATCAGCTCAAAGTCAGAGTCACTGTCATAATAGGGATTTTCAATGAGTTGTTTCTGTGGATCACAGCTCCCCAATAGCTCAACTTTAGCTTTACAGTTTTTTACTTCTCTACTCTTCCTGCTCAAATGTCTCATAATGCTTTTATTTATACAGAGTAAATACCTGACTATGGCAAAGTATTACTTATATGGGCTATACCATGCCATGATTTCTTAGGCAACTGACAGCCCTCAGATCCAAAGACCCAGCCTACATGCCAGTCAGAAACAGTACCACTGTGAATAGACTAATTCTCCAAAATGTTTTCCTTAGTTACCAGTTTTCTAAAAACTGCTTCTTCAGGGGTGACTGATAAATGCTACCCAGACACAAGAACACCACCAACTTGGGTTCATACTCAGACATATTCCTGTGTACACACTCTAGAATCAATCAATCAATCAATCAATCAATCAATCAATCAATCAATCTCTCTCTCCCTCTCTCTCTTTCAGTCTTTTTGAGACATGGTCTCCCTATAGCCCCAGCTGATCTGGAACTCACTATATAGACCAGGCTGGCCTTGAGCTCATACAGATCCACCTACCTCTGCCTCCTGAGTGCTGGGATTAAAGACATGCACCACCATGCCTGCAGAATGTCTCATACTTTTAAAAGCTACACCAAAAAAACTTTTCCTCTGCTTCCTAGCCCCAATAATCCTTGATAAGTAACCTGTCCACATTGTAGAGTAGACTCTCTAGGGATTCTACTGAGTATAGTCTGTGAGTTGGTTTGTATTTACCAGAGGGTTGGAAGTAGGAAAAGAAGCAAAGACAGAAATGTGACAGACACCAACACAATGACCTAAAGCCCCTTATATAAAGTCACCACCCACCACCAAACACAATCAACTGCCTAAACCACCTGCCTGCTCCTCCGCACTGCTTTCTAATTTTTAAATGTATATTCAATTTCTCATGAAGTAACAAATGTTAAGTAAGGCAGGATCAGACATATGGCACTCATTGTGCTTGAATGGACAGACCTAGCATTCAACCTCACATTTCTTTCTAAAATGAACACCCGTTAATTAGCAACTGAGAGAAGAGGCCAAGGGAAGAATACAAGACACTGTGGACAGGCGTGCAGAGCCGACAGTCTACACAGACAAGGATCAACAAGCCTCATCAAGAGGGATCTTGGGCTGGGGATAGGGCTCAGTGGTAGAGTGGTTGCTTAGCATGTGTAAGGCCTTAGGTTTGAATCTTGATACTGAAAATAAAAGTAAATAAAATGGGGGCTGGAGAGATGGCCTAGAGGTTAAGAGCACCGACTGCTCTTACAGAGGACCCGGGTTCGATCCCCAGCACCCACATGGCGGCCGAGAGCCGTCTGAAACTCCAATTCCAGGAGAACTCCAGCTCCAGGGGAATCCGAGACCCTCTTCTGACCTCCGCGGCATTGCACGACACGGGTGCACAGACTTGCATGCAGGCAGTACATTCATACACATACAGAAATAAAATTAATAAAAAAAAAAAAAAGTAAATAAAATGGAGATCTCGAATCAGACTTTCTTGCTATCAGAGACTAGAAAAATAGTTTTTCATAACAGTGAAATATGAGACACGTGTTAAAGGTCTTGCCTTAGTACAAAGTGCAGATTATTTCATTGTCATAGGAAGTTCACAGGTCAAATTTCTAAAATCATCTGAAAGTGACCACAAATTTCAAAACGTTATCATCAACCATAAAAATCAAGGTACTTAGGCTGGAGAGATGGCCTAGCAGTTAAGAGCACCGACTGCTCTTGCAGAGGACCTGGGTTCGATCCCTAGCACCCACATGGTGGCTGACAACCGTCTTTAACTCCAGTTCCAAGGGAATCTGACACCCTCTTCTGACCTCCGCAGCATTGCACAACACGGGTGCACAAACCTGCATGCAGACAGTACAGTCATACACAATAAAAGAAAAAAAAAAAAAGGTACTTTTAGCCCAGGTCCTCTATGCTCCCCTGTTCCTCTCAAGTCCCTGGACCAGGGGGGAAGAGGCATCAAGAGGCAAAACCAACAGAAGGAAGGTGCAGAGGAAAGCCAGTGGCCACAGCACCTAGACAAGCTCACAGGCATGCCACCTCTGCTAAGGCTGCAGATGACAGGAACACATGGACTCCTCAATGACGTAAATTCAGTAGGAAGCTAACATTCCAACGGCAACCTCCAGCCCTCCAGCTCTGTGTCAGTGTCAGTGGAGGCTTTATTAAAGTCTTGGCTTTTCCTGAGCCACGGAAAGGAAAACAGTTCTCTACAGAAATGGCAGGCTAGCCAGTAATTTATTTGTTGAGACTTCTTCAGTAGCTGTTCTAAAAGGGAAGCACCCTTTGGGGCCATCAGAAACACCATGACTATCTAAAAGGCAGGTATCACCGCCTGATCCTCTCCCTGGTAAAGATGGTAGGAGCTGTTCAGAAATATAATGGAAGTCTGTGGAGCTGATGGCTCAATGTAGTCCAATAAAAACTAAGATAAAGGTCACACTTCCAAGTTGACTGTTTCTCACAGCTCAGCAGTTGGGAGTGCTTTATTCCTGGGGACCACACCCTGATAACGGGCAGAGCCCACACCCCAGTAGCCATCAGGGCTGATACAGGAAAAGGCTAAGGCTAAACACCGAGACTGACATCAGTCTGTGTAATGTTTCTGTAAACCACTCCCTGGAGGTCAGAGTAAGTCTTAGCAGGACCAACAGAGCAGGCTTCTAGGAATACCTGTGGCTGCAGGGAGAGGGAAGAGTCACAAGGAGACCACCAGGTACGCTCAAAGCTACCTACATCAGGCTTATGAGGCCTGAAGACACCAGTCCTAGGATAAGTATAAAAAAGCCTAGATTATAACATAATCCACAACTGGAATTCCAAGGGGGAGGAAAATAAAAAAATCACCTTAGAGGGCTGCCATAGCTTCATTCTTATACTAGCAGATTCTATAATGCCTTCTTAGCTCGTTACTAGTCTCCCTTATGGTAGCCTCAATTCTATGCAAGTTCAATAAAGAGGCACACCCCTGGCTCTGATGAGAGGCCATTGTGGTTCTATGTAAGTACTGGCAAAGGGAATTCAGTTCCTTTGAGCTTACAGTAAGTCAACTCCAACAGGAACAATTAGAGCTCAGGGCTCAGGCTCACTATCACAGTATCACAAACCCAGGACACAGCAACAAAATACAAACACAAGTGCTAAACTGTAAGGCCAAAATGAGGCCTTCTCTCTGTTCCCCAGCAGGGACCCCACCTTCAAGGTCAGTCTCTGGGCCTTCAGTCCCTCCAGAATACTGTGCCCGCCACCAATGAGGTCATCCATGCCATGGTGAATGCTCTGGAGGTGGGAGTAAAACTGCAGTGATTCATCCATGGGTATGGTGGTGTCAGAGTCCTGTGAAAGAAATGTAGGCGCTTGATTAACCTTGCTTGCTAGTCAGCTCCTGGGGTCCTGCCACATTTGACCACTCTGCCTTTCAGCCAAGGTCAAGCCAGAACAGCCAGAGAAAACAATGCAAGAAACAGAGAATCTAACAGTGAAGAAAAAGCAAAGCAAAGAGGGGGCTGGAGGCAAGTCTGCTCACACAGCAGCAAAGGTGTCAGAACATTCACATCAAATGAGTTCTGCTAACAGTGTTGATTTCTGCATCTGTCTCATTTCCTTGCTGAAGAAAAATTAACTATTCCTTTAAGACCTTGCTGGTTTCTCCTAAAGGTTTTTCTCTGGCTCCTCTCAAAGATAGCTGTTCCAAGTATTCCTTTACTTGGCTTCCTGTTCGTGTGGTAGTAAATGTTTGCTTTTGTTCTTTAGCTATTTTATCTGTATCTTATCCCTCTGATTAGACTGAGACTAATGATCAAAGGGACAGTGTTTTCTACTGAAGGCTTGAGGGTATTCAGGATGGGAATATGCTTCTGAGCAGGCAAGAAAAGGTTGCTAAAAAAGAAAGGTAGAGGAAAAAGAAGGAAGACGAGTTGAGTACAGGTTATCTAAAATGCTTGGGACCTGAAGTGTCACAGATTTCAGAACTTTTCAGAATTCAGGATATCTGTAATGGAATTTATCTGCTAAACAGCATCTCTGGATTCTGGACTTTCACGTTAAGCGTGCTCATCAATACTGACCCAAGTACTTTCCATTTTACAGGCTCACTGCCCTAAATTCACTGAGTCCTGCTGTGAGTTACTCCAATGCTCCCTGTTTTGCAGATGAAGAAGGTAAAGCCTACAGAGATAGAATAGCTTGTCCAGAATGACAGGATTCCAAGACAGAATGCAAGGCCTGCTCTTGGTTTTAACCATAACATAGAAAGCAACATTAAGAGCAATCCTGTAGCTCTACTTTCACAAAGACTGTGGGGTGGGAACAGGTACAAAGTGTCACCAGCTTTGAGTGCTCTCCTTCCTGCTGTCTCCTGCCACACAATGCTGCTCTACTACTGTTCCATTAGGTTAAACTTCATCAGCTCTACTTTTCCAAGCTCAGAACCACTCTTCACATGCACATTTTCAATCTCCCCTGCAAACTTGAGCATTCCTCAAAGGAAAGAGCCATGTCTAATAGTTTTCTCAATGTTTTGCTTGGTATGGTATATTCAATAGGTCAAAACACTTTAGTACTTAAGAGAACAGGTGACTTCATTTATTTGACAAGAATTTATTGAATGCCCTTTACACACAACCCAGCCTTACCTTCCCATCTGAAAAGGCATGATTCTAGGTCATTGTCTCTCAGAATAGATAAAATGATCAAGAAGAAGTTTCATTGGCTAAGTCAATGTTTATTAATAGCCTACTATTTATGCAGTGCCACAGAGGCTGACAAGCAACAAAATATTCTTGAGAGATCATCTCTGGCCTAAAAATGCCTGAATAAGACAGCATAACTAGCCAAAGCCCATACAAGATCTTTTAGTATGTCTCAGAGCATGTTGTATTTGTGAA
Source organism: Rhizomys pruinosus (assembly GCA_009823505.1). NCBI lineage: Eukaryota > Metazoa > Chordata > Mammalia > Rodentia > Spalacidae > Rhizomys > Rhizomys pruinosus. Next base: position 2,225,316 of record VZQC01008331.1, on the reverse strand, counting down.
CTGTAAATCACTACAACCTACCTGCCTGCCTACTCTGGTGAAACACAAACTATACAGTAAAATTTGAAGGCACTTGGAGAGATGTACTGCAGCAGGTGGACAGAACAATGAGAACTACACATCTGCAAAGCAGAACAGGGTAGGAATTCTGATGACAGGTATAGAAAGTAACAAAATACAAGACCCAACTCACCTCATTTGGTAGATCACACTACAAAGGACAATGAAAATGGCCAATATATTCCCAAACCATGTGCAAGGACTGATTTTACTAAGGCTAAAGGGCAGGGACAGGGCGTCTAAGAAATCAAATGTGCAAACCAACAAGCTATTTTCCAAAAGACTGAAGTCAAGCAATCCATCTAACACTAAACATCTGTTAACAAATTCCTCCAAATTGCTGCTCAGACCAGGGGCAAAAACATTTTAATGCATCTGCCACTGGAACCACACACATACACAGCACAATGCAACTGCCTGAAGGCAGCTTTCAAATGTTGCCTTCTCTACAAATGGGCTAAGTTCTAATCATCTGTCTCTATCTGATCACAAAAACATCTTGACCATGTGAACTTCCACCTTTGCAGCAGACCAGTTGAACCAGATAATTTTCACTTCTGTCCATTCCTTCAATTTAACTACTTCCTCTTCAGGCTGTTGTGTTGGAGAGACATTCCTTGTCTAGGTATAGTCTCAGTGGCAAAGCACAAAATCCCCTGTCATTTCCAGTTGGTCTCCTCCTTAGTCAGCTTCTGGCACCCCTCCACCCCCAAAAATGAAGCCAGGTGACCTGCATTCAGTCCTGATACCTGTCAGGTGCCTGCCGACCCCTGGTGTCTGGCTTACGTTAGTAGTGAAGGTACGGGACAGAAGCTCCTCTCGCTGTCTCTCCTGCTGCTCCCTGATGTAGCGCCGGTGCTGAAAGTTCCTGAGGGCCGTCTGCAGGTGCTGGACATCATACTTTAACTGGTCCACACGGCTGGAAGTGATGGAGAGAGATTAAATTCCAGGAGCTCAGGGTGACACAATTGTAGCCAGGCTTTGTGCTGCAAAGACCTTTCCTTACTTCAGCCCACAGTGCCATTCCCCAAAATTCATCAAAGATGTTCAAGTCAGGAAGCAGCCATGGTTAAAGTGGGTGGTGGCACACACGATTCCAGCAGCTTTACTCAAATATCTGCTGGACTCTGATTCTGAGTGCATGTCAGGAACAGGGAACAGGAAGCAGTTCAATGACCCCTTCCTGACCTTTTACGGATTATATCGAACTCCCAGAAGCCCAAGGGCATCTTTGAGGTAAAGCATCAATGAAGTTTCATGGAACTTTTGGGAGCAAGGGTTGGGGGATGGTGAGGGTGGTTTCACTTGAATTTCATGGTGCAGTATCAAACATTAGATCAGTATTTCATTATAAAGAGACTGATTGAAGTGATTAAAAACACCAGTGCATTTCAACCCAAGAAGCCAGTGAGAACCAAACCGCAGAGCTGAACCCCCAGGAATGTTAAGCTTTCAGCAGCCATGGGTATGTCAAAAAAGCAGAAGTGAAGGCAAATTTTCAAAACAACTCCAAAAAAAAAAAAAATACAGGGTCATAATCACAGGCTTCTAAGCTACTAAACCTCATGCTTTTAATTTGTAAGGGATATTGCTTAGAACTGTAACTTTTTTTTAAATTTTTTTATTTAGAACTGTAACTTTTGGGGAGACTTTTATCTCTGCATAGTCTTCACTTTATCATGTACCCAGATTTTCAGAATATTCTGTAGCCTCTTATGAAAGAAGGGCCTATGTTAGTGGGCCTGGATATTGCAGCCATGTCAGGGGTCAACACTCACAGTTTGGCACTTTGTCTTTTATTAGGGGGCTCCTTGCTTGACAAAATCTCCAGACGTTCTAGATGGCTGAATATCTGGTCTATGCTTGCTTGGATTTCATTTTCTACTACTGCACGAAAGAGAAAAAATAATTACTGTAAGAGAAAGTGAACTTAAGTAATAAATCAAACATTATTCCATAACAAACTAAAACGTATTTTGAAAAAAAGGAAAACAATGTACACATGCCGGGCGTGGTGGCGCACGCCTTTAATCCTAGCACTTGGGAGGCAGAGGCAGGTGGATCTTTGTGAGTTCAAAGCCAGCCTGGTCTACAGAGTGAGTTCCAGGACAGCTGGGGCTGCAGGGAGACCCTGTCTCAAAAAGACCAAAAAAAAAAAACAAAACAATGTACACAGATCAATTCAGGGTGTAAATGTTTCAAAGTGTATGTGTCCTTATATGCATATAGACACGCTTATAGCTAAGCACAGCTGTCATTTTTTAGAGCTGAAGGTGTATCTGCAGAAGAAAATTTCCTATCTTAGAAAATAAAACATCTGGGCTGGAGAGATGGCTCAGTGGTTAAGAGCACTGGTTGTTCTTACAGAGACCCGGGTTCAAATCCCAGTACCCACATGGCAGCTAACAACTGTCTATAACTCCATATCCAGGGGATCTAACACCTTCTTCTGTCCTCCTCAGGCACCGCATGATACACATAAAATAAAAAGAAAGAAAAAATATCTATAAAAAAAAGAAAATAGAACATCTAAACGTTGCCCAAGTAACTATGTTAAGCCAGTTTCTGATATAGATCAATTTTCCTTTGAGATTGTGCTCAGATAGTGATTATAAATACCTAATAAAGGGGCTTTCAAGCTAATTTCTTTATAGTAATGAAGTTAAAAGACAAATAAAAAGCATAAAGGAAAGGTATGGTTAGTATGGAAACACCTAGCAGCTTTCTGAAAGAATGGGTGGGCTTGTGTTGCAGCTCTCAAAATAGACCATATATCAGTAGGAAAGACCCAGGAAGAGCCCACAGAGGAAGAAAGATATGATAAGTTGTCATTTTCCTTATCCCCTTTCATAAGGGAGTCAAAATTCCTCTTTCCACTTCTAATCAGGCAACAGTGAGATTATTGGGAAGGCAAACAAAGGCTGATGGGCAGAAATAAACTGCACAAAACCAAGCATCCAGGCAGCTGCTTGCCCCACCAAGAAGTGAGAGCCCCAGTAACCAACCTTCACTAGGTCTTCACACATGCAACAGAGTTTAGATCAGGGAACTGTGGGGTGCAGAGCTAAGTGAAGAGCCATGCTGGGAGCCCTGGAAGGAGGCAGGAAACAGAAAGAGGCCTGGAAAAAGCCAGGCAGTGGGGTGGCAAGAGCTTCCTCGGAAATGTCTACAAGGCTGCTCAGAAAGGGACCTTTCTTGGAACAGAAACAAAACTCCAACCCACAACCGGTGTGCTTCTCAAAAGACACTAGTGTGGGAACTAAACTAATTAATACTGCCAGTTGTTTCTGAATAATCCTCCTAAAAAGCCAGAGTTCTCAGCACAGAAGAGATGGCCAATTCCAGGTCAACATCTCTGAATTTTCAGGGACTGCATTCCTCTGAGGACTAGGTAATTAGATTAAGACAGATGGGGAGAGAACTTCCATTCCCATAGGGCCAAGCCAGGTTGAGTGGAGGGCTAATGGGGGATAAGACTGGTGGGACTCCAAAGGGCATAATCAGGGAGATCTGCGACTTGGCCATAGGATTTTTCTGTCTATCCCAACAAGAATCATTCCAAGCAGAATCACTAAGCCCCTGGGGCAGAATGCAGTCAGGAAACCCAGCCCATTAGTCCCGTGTCATCAGAGAAAGGACTCTGGTCTCCTTGGTTAATTACTCACAGTGCACAGACTGCTTGTCTGCTGTCTCCAGGCGCCCCATATGAGACTGAATCTCATGGACCTGCCTATCAAAGGAAGAGGGAGGAAATGAGTGAGACAGGAATAATCACCAACACTTCAGTCAGGAAAGAACTTTTTCTAGGGCCAACACACAACTAATTTAAATTCAGTGCTGCTGAACTATAAGATTTACATGTATGTGATGCTTTCGGCCATCCATTTTGGCATAATTTCTAATGTCCAAATGCTAATAATAACAACACTGATAGCATTAAGTGAGTGCTTACTGTATCTGAGACACTAAGTCAATAACCCTGTAAGGAAAAGTACTATCATCATTTTATAAATAAAATGACTAAAACCCAGAAAGCTTATGTAACTTGCTGAAGGTCACACAGCACACGATAAACCTCAACCAGGGTCCAACCAATCCTATTCTCTGTTCTATGACCCAATGTGCTGAGCATTGGTCTGTATTACCAAGAGTCAAAGAGCAAAGGAAATGTAATCCTTGACCTTAAGAAACAATGTGGGGCTGGAGAGATAGCCTAGCGGTTAAGAGCACCAACTGCTCTTGCAGAGGACCCGGGTTCGATCCCCAGCACCCACATGGCGGCTAAGAACCATCTGTAACTCCGATTCCAGGAGAACTCCAGTTCCAGGGGAATCTGACACCCTCTTCTGACCTCTGCGGCATTGCACGACACGGGTGCACAAACCTACATGCAGACAGTACATTCATACACATACAAAAATAAATTTAAAAATTAAAAAAAAAAGAAACAATGTAGTTAGGAATTGACAGGCCAGACAGACATGAAAAAACCCTGAGGAGATTTACCAGAAAACCTACACACATAAGTAGAAACAAACTGAAAGCTGAAAAGCTCTATACAGTGGGGCAGAGGAAATAGGCTGGGGCTAAAGAGTGTAAACTGGAGTTTTGTGGATGGAGCAAGTTGTATTTAGTTGTTTTTTGAAACAAGATATCATTATGTAGCTGAGACTAGTCTGGAACTTACTATGGTACTGCCTCATCCAGAATGCTGGGGTCCTAGTCATGCATGCCACCACACAGGACTTGGATAGAGGGAGTTCCAAGTATCACTTTGAAGAAGGTAGATTGGGATTTAGTGAAGAGAGGTAGAAAGAAAATGATACACAGAAGGCATGCAAGGCATTTCATGTGGATTAAAAGCAAGTTACACTGCCTGAAGGAAGAGTCAGAGAAAAAGCAGAGGGGGCTAAGCAGTGGGGGAGACACTTAGAGGAAAGTCCTGAAAGATAGAAATCTCCTGTTTGGTAAACATCTTTGGCTGGCAATAGGAAGGAGACTGCCATCTCATCTGAAAATGCAATAGTCCCAGACATTAGGCCCAGAGCACTCTCTGGAAGCTTTCCAGGGCCTGGCCAAGGTCACCCTCTGAATCCTTCCTAATCACCCCTTATCACCTATCTGCCCCTGGAATGTTGCTTATGTTAGCCCCAACAGCCTCCTGAGCTTCCTTCCACAGGTCTTTCACCTAGCCTTGTGAAGGGGCCTCATCTCCAGTTTTTGAAGAAAAGCTCAGCAAGCCTCCACTGTAAGCACTACATACTATAACCCCAGATTTACCAGGGCTAGCCAAGTGCCCCACTCTGGTTTCAGTGTCTCTGGTCTTTTCCAGGACTTCCCAGCAACTTCTAAATAAGAAGCAAGCCACCAAAGCAGCAGCTAAGCCAGCTATCTAAGGACTTCCCCAATGCTCCTATGTAAGACTTGTGACTCTGAGAAGCAATCAGAAATCACTACTAGAGTCTGAGAGTAGTCAGCTGCTTCAGGGAGGGGAGTGCAAGGTACTTTCGAAAAGGAGGACGTGGAGGTCCAGAGGCTGATTCAGGAACACAGATCAAGGTAACCCCCATGTGGAATACCTCAGGGTAACAATGACAGAGGACTAATTAGCAGAGAAATTAGAACTTGTAGCAGTAGAAGCAGGATGTAGGTAGTGATATAAAATTTCCAACAGTAGCCAGGTATGGTGGTGCACGCCTTTAATCCCAGCACTAAAAAGGACAGCTGGGGTTACAGGGGGACTCTGTCTTGAAAAGACAAAAAAAATTAAAAATGGTGACTTAATAAATCAGAAAGCTGCTGGCACTTTTGGCAAGAAGGGAAACAAACAAAAACATGGTGTAGGGGCAAAAAACAGCTAGGACAATTCTGAAGAAATATGTATAATCAAGGCTTACTACAATCTGGGCCTGATGGTGTAGGCCTGCAAGCCTAGCTACTTGGGAGTTGGGGAGGAGGGACAAGTTAGGAAGGAGGGATGTTAGGACTGAAGGTTCAAGGCTACAGAATAAGTTCAGGCCAACTGCAACAACTTAGTGAAACCCTCACTCAAAATAAAAAGTAAAAAGAAGATGGGGGCCTGGCATGGTGACACATGCCTTTAATCTCAACACTTGGGAGGCAGAGACAGGTGGATCTCTCTGAGTTCAAGGCCAGCCTGGTCTACATAGGGAGCTCCGTGCCAGCTGGGACTAAAAAAAAAAAAAAAAAAAAAAAAAATCCCCCAAAAAAAAAAAAAAAAAAAAAAAGATGGGGCTATAGTTTTGTGATAAGAGCCCATTCAGCAATAGAGCACTTGTCTCGTGTAGACAAGGAACTAAGTTTAATCCCCGTTATGACATTGAGAGAGAGACAGAGAGAGAGACAGAGAGAGAGAGAGAGACAGAGAGAGAGAAAGAGGAGACTTGCTAAAAAGCCAGAATTATAGCAATATGGCAGCAGTGCAAGGACAAAAGAACAGAGAGACAAACTCTAACCTGGACCCAAGAAGAGGAGCCAAGAAGAAGCAGCCATGTAGTTTCTGACTTGAGAGACAAAAGGCAGTTGGAAAAGAATGGACTTAAATGCTACAAGTTCAGTTTATCATATAGAGAAAAGCACCTCATGGAACCCTCCACTAAAATCCTCAAGATGGTTTAAAACCTAAATGTAAAAAGCAAGATCTTAAGCTCTCGGGGGGGGGGGGGAGTACACAAATGATGTTGAATTAAAGAATCCTCAACCCTTGCCAAACCCACAAGAAAAAACTGGTAAATGTGACTACGACAACAACAACAGGTAAATGTAACAACAAGAACAACTGGTAAATGTGAATGCAACAACAACTGTTAAATGTGACAAGAACTGGTAATGTGACTGCAACAACAAAAAAACATCATCATCATAATTTCTCTATGTCAAAGGCACCAATAAATAAGCAAAATACACTCACAGCAGATAACAAAAAGACTGATGTCTAGAATGTATCAAGAATTGCTATAAATAGGAAAAAATAGGTAAACGACAGAAAAAGGGACCCCCAAAGAGTCAAAAAGACATAAAGTTGCTCAGTTTAGTAGTAACTCAGGCAAACACACAATAAAGCCACACTGCTCCCATCGGATTGACACACAGGTTAAAGTCTGAACACACATGGACATGAATGTGAGAAAACGGAACTTCCATGCTGACTGGTAGGACTATAAATTGGCAAAGCAGCCAGACATAGTGGCACACACCTTTAATCCCAGCACCTGAGAGACAGAAGCAGATGGATCTTCCTGAGTTCAAGGCCGGCCTGATCTACATAGCCAGTCCAGGTCAGCCAGTGCTACACAGTGAGACCCTGTCTCAAAATAATAAATAAAATGGTAAAATACCTAGAAGAATCAATATGTACAACTGCATGACTAGCACCACCCTTCTAGTAGTAAGTCTTAAGAGGTTCTGATTTATACTGAGAAGATATATGTATCAGATATTCATCAAAGCTTTTTTGTACAGCTCTAAATCCACTGGCCACAAACCAAAACTGTGGTTTTTGTAAGTTTGTACCAAACTAATGGTGTACTGGAAACTGATCAGATTTGAATCGTATGTGGTCTTTGCTCGTTCTACAGCACGATGGTTTACTGTCCCTTTCATGTATCCTGTGCTGCTCTTATGTTGGAGATGTTCTATGCAACCTATTTCTGAAAAGCTAAACGAAATCTGAATTTCAAAGTAATTTGTGTTTGAGAGTTTCAAATAAAGGACTGCAGAGCTATAGACATACAGACAAATAATAACTGAGGTGTTCATCAAGAAGGAAATTAATAATCAGCAGTTTAAAAGCTAGGACTGGAGAAATGGCCTGGCAAATAAAGCCACTTACCATCAAGCCTGACAACTGGAATTAGCTCTCTGGGACCCACATAGTGGAGAGAACTGACTCCTCCAAGTGGTCTTCTGACCTCCAAACTTACACTGTGCCCATGCATATACACATAGACCCACACACAACAAAAGTGTAGTAAGTCTTATTACAAAGTGTAATAAGACAGTAACTCTTCAAAATAAAGACAATTATTAAGTGGGAAAATAAAAGCCAAGTACATTATCTTTTTTGGTAAATTAAAAACCAAATAGAGCCAGGTGTGGTGGTGCATGCCTTTAATCCTAGCACTTGGGAGGCAGAGGCAGGCGGATCTTTGTGAGTTCAAGGCCAGCCTGGTCTACATAGGGAGTTCCAGGACAGCCAGAGCTACAGGGAGACCCTGTCTCAAAAAGAACAACAACAACAACAACAACAAAAAAAAACAAACATGGAAAAGAAGCATACATTTCTCATGAACACAAGTACAGGAAGAGTCATAATCGCACATCTGTGGAGGGTGGCTATGTGGAGGATGAGAACAGGTGTGGGAGCTTTACATTCAGCTTCTATCTATAAATCAATAATCTGAAGCATATGTAATGATAGGAGTCCTAACACTGGATTATATTACTCTTTATTTTTATGTGATGCAGTATTTCATAAATAAGTGTATTTTTCCAGATATTAACAGTGAATGGTTTAATGAAGCTCATCATTCACTTACTTGCTCATTCATTCATTTATTCATTCATTCACATATTTATACATTCACCAAACAAATGGGCAATATAATCACAATGGTCCATGGACAAGTGAGAAATGAAACCATAGGTACATCTACAATGAAAAGGTCACACGGAACATACCACAGTAAATCTAAGTTGATTTTATGAGGCACTGGTAGTTTTCTATGATATCTTACAATAAACAAAGCTTGATGACAGTACAGACTGAAAGATAATAGTTAGCTAAACAAGGATACCAAATATAAGGAGAAAAGCGTTTATTCCCTGCTACTGTTTGAGGGACTCCCCAAACCAAGAGGTACATATTTAAAGATGTCACATGTCAGCTTTACATAGGAAATAAATAAACTAGAATTATACAATTATAAGCTGTCTCTTCAAGAAAAGAAAAGGACAGGGGTAGGAATGAGGGAAGACCATCTATATGTTTTAAACCAGGGTCATGGACTCTCTTGGGTCTTACAAAGGTCTTCATGATCAAAGTTGGAATAGAAGATCTTTCAAGTCTGGATTCTCTAAGGACAGGAGAAATGGTAATACACTATGAACACTAAGAACACTCTCTACCTGCTTTGTTATACTACTTTTTTTTTTTTTTTTTTTTTTTTTTTTTTTTTTTTT
>VZQC01008331.1:2058991-2216031 GCA_009823505.1 Rhizomys pruinosus | reverse complement strand
TTTTTTTTTTTTTGGTCTTTTCGAGACAGGGTCTCCCTATAGCCCCAGTTGTCCTGGAACTCACTCTGTAGACCAGGCTGGCCTTGAACTCATAAAGATCCGCCTGCCTCTGCCTCCCAAGTGCTAGGATTAAAGGTGTGCATGTTATACTACTTTTTAATCTAGTAATTTTAATAAGTTGCAGAGGAAAATTACTGACTTTTCCCATTCAATTTCTATTAAAAAAATTCTGTTTGACTTTCAATTAGAAAAGATATACTCAATAAAGTTCAGTCTCTACATTTCTGCTCAGGTACAAATGCAAACATGGCAAAGTGTGGCTAGGCATAGTGAGAGCTAATACATCAAGTAGAAAATCTGTTTCCCCTCATCTGGGAACCAGACAACACCCCAACATCAATAAAAAATACAGGTCAGACCTAATTATGACGTGGGGGTATAGACTTGAGAAAAAGAAGTCTTGGGCCTGTCCAGCATGAGGTCCACCACAGGCTTGGGCAATAATATAAGCAAGTACAGATCAAGCACCCAGTAAGTAAGAAGCATTGTTGTTATCGTTTAAGTTTTACAGAAGATATAGCAAGAACTTTAAACTGTTCCTTAAAAACAAAAATCAATTTTTCCCACTGGTGGTATATGTCTTTAATCCCAGCTACTTGGGAAGCAGAGGCAAGAGGATCTTCAGAGACTGCATGGATCTCATACAAGGGGAAAGAAAATCATGAAACTACCCACCCATCTCCACCATACAGTGACTTTGTGTGTTAGAGCCTCTGACTACCACCAGCAGGAGAAAGGGTTTAGGAGTTAAAGGATCTGGGTTGAAGGTCTAGCTGTATGCTAGCTGACAGACCCTGAGGGAGTCATTTAATTCCCTGGTGCCTCGGTCTCAACTATAAAGCAGAGCTGTTGCTAATAACAGTTATTTGAAGGATTACAGAAACCAATGCATTATGAAAATGCAGCGTTGTTAATTAAAGAGCCATATTAAAAAAAAAAAGAAAGAAAAGAAAATGCAGCGTCTCCTAAATAGCCTAAACTCTGCCTCTGTAGCTGGTCTTTATCTCATGAGATTGAGGTCAGCCTAGTCTATATACCCAGTTCCAGGTCAGATGGGACTAGAGGGAGACCCCATCTCAAAAGCAAACTAAAAAACCCACCTGGAAAGCCTGGTCAATATAGAGCTGCCTGCACCTCACACCTACTTAACCCAGATGTCTAGAAATGAGATCCAGGACAGCAGACTGTCCTACACAGGGGACAAGAGTAGACATTTTACCACCATTTCAAAACTGGAAGCCTGGCTATTATTAGCTCCTCCAAAAAGCTGATCTTACTAGAATATTACTTAATCCTAAAATGTCCTTGTTTTCATCTTTCCCCCATTCATTTGGTACTTTTTTAAAAAGTTATATCATTTTAAATAACTGATTTAATGCCAATGTGTCTTCAAAGGCATAGTAAGAGATAATCACAAATTAGGTACAAAGTTCAAGTAAAATGAGTATGTCCTGTTGCTGTTTTGTCAGTTCAGCAACTAAGAGATTAACCTCAACGCAACGCTAAGTCCACATCCCTTGCTATTGTAGATGTGCCCTTAGTAACATGGGCATAATTTTCTGTTTCATTCCATTTCCAAATGACTTACAGACTAGTTTTTTTTTTAAGTCTCTTTCCATACTTTTTATATAATACGCCAATTCTGTCATTACAATGTAGTTTCTGTATTTTCCCTCACCCAAATAAAACACTGTTGCCAAAGTAAAAGAAAACCATGATGCCAGGGATCAGTGTACACCTTTGATCCTAGTTATCGGGTGGCAGAGGTCGGCAAACCTCTTTGAGTTCCAGGTCGGCCAGAGCTACAAAGGGAGGGGAGGCCCTGTCTCAAAACAACAACAACAAAAACAAAAGAAACCATAAACTTAGAAAATCCAAATGTAAGAGACACAAGACCATCTTATCTATATTTCCAAAGCATTTCGTTTGTTTCTAGTTTACTAGGGATGTCCAGCAACTACTTTGCTTCATTTTCAGACCTGGGCAGATTTTTCAGTGCTGTTGTAAGATACACAGCATCAATCAGAAAGTTCCTAAAACAGGACAGGTATGACTGATTACCACCATACCCGCTACATTACACAGCAAGTTCCAAAAAACAAAGAACGCTATGAATAAATGACACATTAAGAAAATTCAGTTATGAGAAGCTAGTCCAAAATTCAATTTCGATTTCCTTAAAGGTAACGAGTAACCAAATATGACCAACTATAATAGTGTGTACTACATTTCTTTGTATCATAAAAATGTTTTTAATATATGTATCCAATCAGAATAAAAAAGTTTTCGTACAACCCTTAACACATCAACACAAGGCGTGTCTCGGCTTCTCCATCTCTAAGCCTTACCAACCAGGAGGACAGAGTTGGTAGGTGCTGGACAAAGTACAACAACCTACAGACGCTACTTTCCTTTCACCCAGTCTACCCAGTGGGCAGTCCCGGGTAGTGGACCCCAAGGAGCCATCCCACCCAAGTCTTCGCGCCCAGGCCGGAACCTCCGCCTACGGCTGAGCTTGGCGTCCTGGTAGAGACTGAGAAGCTCAGGGCGGCCCGGACCGAAGGGCTCAACCTCCATGCTGACAGACGCCCGAGCCAAGCCCAGACCGCTCCCCGACGCTGCCCTCACTTGTGGGTTTGTTGGTATAGCGGATCCATACCGCCGGACCGGCCGGCCCCAGGTGGCGACATCCTCAGAACACGTCCTCACAGCCCACTTCCGGCTTCCGGCTTCCGGTCTCAGGACCCAGAGGGTAGGGCGCCCAGGAGCGCGCCTGATCCGCGGTGGTTCTGAGGGCCAGAAAAGGGGCAACGAGAAAGGAAAACTGGACGGTACGGATGGGTGTTACTTTAGGTTTTTCCTCTCGGAGGGCGCTCGGGAAGGTTTTAGCAGAAGCCGAGCTTTAGGATTGAGTCAGGCAATGGAGAGGACAGTCTCAGGGTACTGACGTCAGAGGTCGGAGGGAGGCTGTGGGCTAGCTGGCCGACCTTGGTCTTCTCTTCTTGGGTTAGACTTAAGCCGTGTGGTTGCCGGTCTGGTGCGTTCGTTCTTTACGCCCTTCTCCGAAGCATGCTTTTCATGCCTGGAGCATGCTAGCCTTCCCATCTCCCTCTACCCCTTCCCATCTATCCATCCAGTAAACCCAGAGAGTAAGTGGTGTAGCATGTGACCTGTGTGACGTGAGAGCAATGATTTCTGCTATTCTTCAAGAGGAAAAGAAATACACTAGGTGTACAAATGAACATTCCAAAAAGTAGAAATTCCCAAGAAACCCAAAGACAGTGAGCTGGGCTAAGAGGGTGTCTTTGATAGGAGATTCAAGACTTAAAAGGGGGAGGCATTGGAAAGGGCTTGAACACTTCACTTAGGCCTATCTCATTTCCATCCGTTCAAGCTTTTATCTACAGTTCCTCCCAGGGAGGAGTTGTTCCTCTTCCTTTGATGAGTTGAAGCTTCTATTTTCCTGTATCCTGAATCCCTCCCGGTTTAATGTCCCAAAGAGACTGTCCACCTGTACTCATTCATTTCCTAACATCAATTTTCCTCTCGTTTATTGAACATCTTTTATGTACCATGCATAGATAGAGTAGTTAGGAACGCCAGCAGAGTCCTCAAGAACCCCATGATGATCATGGTCTATTAAGTAGGTCCGTCATGCCTTGAAACTGAATTGTCAAGTAGCATTTAGGCTATAACTGATAAAGGGACTGTTTAGTTGGAGAGGAACAAGAAGGATTCATGGACCAAGAAGCACAGGCCTTTAAGAACAGAGGTTTTTGAAGTACTATTTTTATGTGTATGAGTGTATTGCCTGCATATAAGTAAATGTACCTGTGTCGTGCTATTGGTGGTGGTGGTGGGGGGGGGGGTGTCAGGTCCCCTGAAACTAGAATTACAGATGGTTGTTAGTCGATATGTAGGTGCTGGGAATTGAACCCAGACCCTCTGAAAGAGCAGTCAGTGCTCTTAGCCACTGATCCATCTCTTCAGCCCCCAAGAATCAATAGAGTTTTAACAGGTGTCTAGCATGTAATAATCATAAAAGTTTCTGTTGATCTAGTAGTGATAAAGGAGAGGGCAGTGAGTGCTGAAGGGATAGTTTGAGCAAAGCCAAACAGGGGAAGAACTTGGTTTTACTGTGGCAGGGTTTAAGGGGACTAGGATAATAGTTATTAGAAGGAAGATTAAAGCCAGATCATGAGGTATCTTAAATGTCAGGGTTAGGTTTTTATTTGTAATTTTTTTTTTTTTTTGTCTTTTTGAGACAGGGTCTCCCTGTAGCCCCAGCTGTCCTGGAACTCACTCTGTAGACCAGGCTGGCCTTGAGCTCACAAAGATCTGCCTGCCTCTGCCTCCCAAGTGCTAGGATTAAAGGTGTGCTCCACCACGCCCGGCAGTAAATTTTTATTTTCTAGGTAGTTGAAGAACAGCAGAAGTTGGATAGGCTTTTTAATTTCTTTAAAATATTTTTACACCTGTGTCTTATCTTTCTTAGATTCTGCAGCATTTTTGAGTTGGGGAAGGCAGATAAGGGGATGAAGGTCTCCTCATTGCCTCACAGTCTCTTTGGCTTTTACATGTCCTTAGATCTTCCTCCAAACAGAAGGAAATACCATCCTTCCATCTTGCTGTACTTTTTTAAAATGTTTTTATTATTTTTATGTGTATGAATGTACTGTCTGCACGTAGGTTGGTGCACCAGTGTCCTGCAATGTGGTGGAGGTCAGAAGAGGGTGTTGGATTCCCCTGGAACTGGAGTTAAAGATGGTTCTTAGCCGCCATGTGAGTGCTGGGACTTGAACCCAGGTCCTCTGCAAGAGCAGTCTGTGCTCTTAACCACTGAGCCATCTCTCCAGCCCCCATCTTGCTGTACTTTTAACTTCTATCTCCTTTCTTCTTTTTCTTTGATGTCTAAACCACTTTAGACAATCTGTCTCCACTGTTGACATTCTTTGTGGATGTTTAATTTGCCTTCCAACCTCTCCTTCACTCTTTTTTTTTTTAAGGTTTTTTTTTTATTAATTTTATTTATTTCTGTACGTGTGAATGTACTGTCTGCATGCAAGTTTGTGCACCCGTGTCGTGCAATGCTGCGGAGGTCAGAAGAGGGCGTCGGATTCTCCAGGAACTGGAGTTCTCCTGGAATCGGAGTTTCAGACGGTTCTCAGCCGCCATGTGGGTGCTGGGGATCGAACCCGGGTCCTCTGCAAGAGCAGTCGGCGCTCTTAACCGCTAGGCCATCTCTCCAGCCCCTCTCCTTCACTCTTATGATTATCCACTAACGTCCTAGTGTCTCCATAAATCATCCCATGTTATGTATTCATTGAGTTCATTCTATATGCCAAACACAGTGCAAAGGCTGAAATACAAAGATGAGTAAGATCCCATCTTCTACCATTATTTCTTATGGGGAAGGGAACTTTGTGCACAAATAGTTATTATAAAATACTCTGGGATGAACACAGTACAGAGAGATAACAGAGGATGAACACCTACCCTAGTTTGGGGAATCATCAGGGCTTCAAAAAGGAAGTGATACCTGAACAGTCTTGAAAGGAGAGCCCAAGGGAAAGAAGATCACAGAAGAGGACAACATAAGCAAAAGCAGAACAGGATGCACACAATGGCAAGGGAAGAGGCCGGAGAGGTTCATCCTGGCCAAGCATTGTAGGTGGTGGGAGCCATTGGGGGATTTCTCCCTTGAGATTCACAAGACCAGATGTGCACTCCAACTGTGGTTAAATGGGTAGCATGGGTCCCAGGGAGAGAAAGTCGATACAGGGCTATTATTGGGTGATTAGTACTTCACTGATGAGGGGTGCTCTGGGAAGTTTGTGTGTGTGTCTGTGTATGTGTGTAGGTTGTATGGAGGCTCCAGGTAAATTTTTGTGGGCCTTTTCTGTTTGGGCCATTTGACTTAAAATTACATTACAAAATTTGAGGCTAGAGAGATGGCTCAGCAGTTAAGAGCACTGGCTGCTCTTGCAGAGGACCCAGGGTCAATTTCCAGCATCCTCTCGCGTAGTGAGCCTTTTCATAACTCCCTACCACAAATCATCCCACAGAGCCCACCTCACTGGTCTCTTCCCTGGCTATGCCATCATCCCAACTATAGTAACTGCAGCTCTCCCCACAAGGGTCTCTCTCTGTATCTTCTGACCTTTGCATGCACTGTTCCCTGTGCCTCTGACACCCTTCCCTATGCCACAGGCTCAACCAATTCCTACTCATTCTTCATGCTTCAGTTCTGACTTCATCTCTCTTGGGGAATACCGTTGCTGTTTCCCCTTGCACCTGGTACTCTTTTTTTTTTTTTTTTTCATTCATAACAGGTGTCCCAATTCTCTGTCCACAGTCCTGAGGGCAGGAGATATATCTTTCATCTCTGCATAATTCAGGGCCCAGTATGAAGCAAGTGCTTATTAAATATTCCCCCAAGGCTGTGGATGAGGTACAGCATTTCCTAGCACACAGGAGGCCCTAGGTTCAATCCCCATTATCACAAAACAGTCACCTTAAATGGATCCTATGTAATCACTCCCCCCACCCAAAATATTTTTCCTGGTTTAGTATTCTAGAAACTCAAAATTATTTTGAAAGTTGACTTTTAGGTGATTAAAAACTGCCCATATCACAGGGCCCTATCTCTGAACTGCAGAAGAATAAAACCACAAGAAAAATCTCCCCGTAGCAGCAGAGCCATTCTTACTGAAAAAAAAAATCATCATGTAAAATGGGTGCTGTGCTGGATAAAGTGTTTCATATCTTTAATCACATTTGTGACCTCATCATAGTTGTGCTCACAACTCCTGCTAGGAGGCAGGATCAACACCACCATTTGTCTAAACAGAGACACTGAGCTGCAGAGACATTAACCTGTTGGCCGATGCTTGATAAAGGTAGAAGAGGACAAGGGACAGACTACAATCCCATGCCACCCTCCAGGGACTGTTGTATCATCCTGCTTTGTTGGCTCAAGGAGTCACCGATACACAGGACACCTCTGCTTTGGACAGTAGTCTTTGTCACTCCCAAAAGCCTGAGACACATCATCTTACCACCCCTGGTTTGGTCCGACCCTTCAGATTGAAGCTGAGCAGACTGAGGATGACAGTTCTGAATTCTGAGGCTGCAGAGAGCTGAAGAAAAGAAGCATCCTCTCCCTGACAGGGGACCTACCAGGTGGAGGGGATGTCGCCTCAGGTGTTGTGGAAGGGACACTGGATCTCCAAGGAGGCTGCCCTCTATGGAGAGTCCTCCCCAAACTGTCTCATGTAGCCATAACAGCCAGAAGCAAAGCAGGGAGAGAAGGGACCTGTCTAAGGAAAGCCAGTGTATTGTAAACAGGATAAAAGGTGCCGGGAAGTCCCACTTATCACTGACTAAATGTGTCCCCAGGTCATCAGAGTGCTGGAGCCCTACCAGCAGCCCTGAGTGACAGAAAGAGAATTCCTGATTAACCCTCTCGCCTGCATGCAGGCCCAGGGCAAAGGTCTGGCTTTCTCTCTTGTTAAATGATTCCTGTGGTCCTTAGGCATTCACAGGACCCACAGCAAAATTTCTAGAAAGCCCCTACCCTGACTAGAGAAAGGGCCTTTGGAGTTGCCTGGAGCTGATGCCTAAATGACATTCTTGGAAGGGAGGCAGAGCTGGTGGGTCAACAGCTGAGCTGGGACTGGGATTGATTGAGAAATGTTACTCTGGCTGCTTAAGAATAATGATTTGGGGCTGGGAGTGTGGCTGAATAGTAGAGCACTTGCCTGGCAGGTACAAGGCCCTGGGTTTGATCTCCAGCCTCCCATTCATTCCATAGAAGTCCTTATGATGCACAGGTAGGTATCTTCATTTATAGAAAAGGAAACCCGACACTCAGAGGGACTGAGTCAAGTGTCCAGAGTTGTTTGTCCCATGGCCTAAGTCATTCTGTTTAGACCCACACAGCCCAGTATTCTAGCCAGTAGCTTCAGGTGGCTACTTAGCCCCTGATCTGTGACTGGCATCAATTGAGATATGTTTTAAGTACACTACGGCCTGGCTGTTAAAGAGAATTCAAAAAATATAAACTCTAGCACTTCCTGAATGTAGATTTGTGTTGTTGAAACAATAACACTTTGAATGCATTGGGCTAAAGAAAAAATTATTTTTTTTGCCGGGCATGGTGGCGCACGCCTTTGATCCTAGCACTTGGGAGGCAGAGGCAGGCGGATCTTTGTGAGTTCAAGGCCAGCCTGGTCTACAGAGTGAGTTCCAGGACAGCAGGGGCTACAAAAAGACAAAAAAAAAAAAAGTTTTTTTTTTAATTTTTAAACTATTTTTTATGTGTATGAATGTACTGTCTGCGTGTAGGTTTGTGCACCCTTGTCATGCAGTGCTGTGCTTTCTTTCTTTCTTTCTTTCTTTCTTTCTTTCTTTCTTTCTTTCTTTCTTTCTTTCTTTCCTTTCTTTATTCTTCCTTTCCTTCCCCTTCCTTCCTTCCTTTCTCTCTCTACCTTTCTCTTTCTTTCTTCTCTTCTCTTCTCTTCTTTCTTTCTTTCTTTCTTTTTCCTTCCTTCCTTCCTTCCTTCCTTCCTTCCTTCCTTCCTTCCTTCCTTCCTTCTTCTTTCTTCTCTTTCTTCCCTGTCTTCTAGGAACTTGTGTAGTGCTCACATTTGCAGCCCCAGATGTTTCCACCTACCAGGGTACTCCCTCAGTGCAGCTTCCTCCCCCCTCCCTCCCCCTCCCAGCCTGACCATCAGGGCATGCTAAGTCACCCCTGCTACAGGTTCTCCAGACCCCACAGCCCTTGTGGGTGGAGTCCTCTGAGGTCAGGGAGGGGTATGAGGACAATCAAGGCAGGCTTCCTGTTGGATGTAAATGAGGCCTCAAGCAAGAACCAAAGCAGGAGGTGCAAGGGGCACAGAATGGATGAAGGTGCTCACGGGTGGCACAGGTCCTGACCATAGGAGCCCTGCTTGTCTCTCTCCCTCCTGGTGGCCACTTCCAGCTTTCAACATGGTGCCTTTGGTGGCAACTGCATGAATGAATACAGCTGAACTCCCAACAGTCCCAGGGTGGTCCAATACCTCTGTTCCTGGACTATTTAACACCTATGGAGCCAGCCTGTGTCCTTCCCTCCAACTCAACTCCCAAATAAGGCATCTGCAGCTGACTGTCCTGGTCAGGAGCGGGGCCTCTTTCTCCCTCACCTCACTCCCAGCTTCCCTCCAGGAGGTATGCTACACTAATGGCGATAATCTTGCAGCTTTGAAAGGGAAGTTCCCAGGACCCTGAGGCATGAGGCATGGGGCCCAAAAGGACCCGTCTGAGGAGAGGGCCAGGCAGCCGGTCCTCAGAGGCCTCCTTCCTGCTGCAGGCCATGGGGCCAACGTGTCCCAACACTGTCAGGCTTCCTTGCACAATCCAGACCTCACAGAGTGAGGGGGGCATGTGAGGAGGGGGACAAGAAGCTCTGCAGAAGGGTTGGGGCCCATCAGTCAAGAACCATTAAACAGCAGGGCCATGGCCTGCCCAAATACTTGTCTTGTTAAAGGAGCATTCTGTGGCTCACCCGCCCCCAGAACCTTAGCATCCTGGAGTACAGCACATTCCACTGTCGGGGGATTAGAGGGTGGGCAATCTGGGCTGGCCCCCACCTGCTCTCCCACAGTGCTGGAACTGAACTCTCTACATCCCTCACCCCAAATGGAGTTGTGGTTAGGAGGCCCAGGGCAAAATTGAAATTGGTGGGGCCTTTCTGTCTACCCCTGTTTTAAAGAAAATAGCATACACTTTGAGGGGTAATCTTTATTACCTTTTCTGTTGTTGTCGAAGTCAGGACAGTTGAATTCCACGAAAATTTCCAAAGCCTTTTTTTATGCCAGGAGCTGGAGCTGAAGAGCTGAAAGTTTCCCTTGGATAGAAATAGAAGACAGAGGACCAGCAAGGGTGCCCTTCCCTCCCAGCCGGACACCCCACCTGCCTGTCTTCCTCCGGAGCAGCCAACCGCATGTGCCTGAATACAAAAATCCTAGTTTACATGCTGCTTCCTCCTCCATGACGTCAGTTACACATGGACAGCCATGGCCCCAAAATAGCAAATGGATATTTTAATAATATTAAGATTCTGGAGATAACGTGCTTTAGCTCACCTTTATTACAGTATATTGTTATTATTGCTCAATTTTATGTTTTAGTTACTGTTCTAGTTTTCTTTCAATTGCTGTGACAAAACACTCTGACCAAAACCAACTTGGGGAGGAAAGGGTTTATTTTTCTTACATCTCCCTGGTCACGATTTCATCACTGAGGGAGCTCAAGGCAGGAACCTGGAGGCAGGAGCTAAAACACAGGCCATGGAAGAACACTGCTTACTAGGGCTTGTTCCCATGGCTGATGCTCAGCCTGCTTGTTTTTTTTTTGGTCTTCTTGAGACAAGGGACAGGGTCTCCCTTTAGTCTCAGCTGTCCTGGAACCCTCTCTGTAGACCAGGTTGGCCTTGAACTCACAGAGATCCACCTGCCTCTTTCCCGAGTGCTGGGATTAAAGGCATGAGCCACCATGCTCAGCTCAGCCTGCTTTCTTATACAATACACAACGACCTGCCCAGGGATGGCACCACCCACAACAGGCTGGGCCCTCCCACATTTGTCAACAATCAAGACACTACCTCACAGACATGGCCACAGACCAGTCCAATGGAGGCAATTCCCGAAATGAGACTCCCTCAACCTAGGTGTGTCAAGTTGACACTAAAGCTCTCCAGCACAGTTACAGTTACTCATCTCTTACTAGGGCTTAATTTATAAACTAAACTTCACTTGATCTTAGCCAAAAGGTGGAAAGGTGATTATGTTAAACCTTATAAACATATATGTA
Organism: Rhizomys pruinosus; assembly: GCA_009823505.1. NCBI lineage: Eukaryota > Metazoa > Chordata > Mammalia > Rodentia > Spalacidae > Rhizomys > Rhizomys pruinosus. Next base: position 2,205,117 of record VZQC01008331.1, on the reverse strand, counting down.
TAGGAAAAATATGACATATGTAAGTTTCAGTACCATTTGTTTCAGGCTCCCATGGGGGATTGTCCTTGTGCTGTGGGCTGAGGGGGATCCTGACTGGGAGCATACCATCCTGAGAATGGTAGGAGAATAGCAGGGCCAGGAAGAGCCCTGACCCTTAGCACTGGTTCACAGAGGCATTGGGAAGGCGTTGGGTTCAAAACCTGGACAGGCTACTCGGATTATCTGAGCTCTGCCGCCAGCCCCCTTTCCTTTCAGCAAGTGTTTCTAGTCCACTCCTGTGTAGTGGGAAGCCATCTTGCCTTGCAACCAGAGACCCGGGTTGGACCAGTGGAGGGTGGTGCATCCTTAAGCAAGCTGCATGACTACTCTTAAATACTTATTTTTATTTTATATTTGTGTGTGTGTGTGTGTGTGTGTGTGCACGCGCATGCACTCCATGTGTGTCTAGGTGCCCAAGGAGACCAGAAGAAGGTGTCAGATCCCATGGAGCCAGAGTTACAGGAGTGGTGAGCTATCTGACATATATGCTCAGAACTGAGCTTGGATCCCTCAGAAGAGTATCAAGTGCTCTAACTGCTGAGCTGTCTCTTCGGCTCTTGTGTGACATTTTTTTGAGACATGGTCTTCCTGTAGCTGCAGCTGATCTAGAACTTGCTATGTAGACCAGGCAAACCTCAGTCTCACAGAGATCTGTCTGCCTGTGCCTCCTGAGTGCTGGGATTAAAGGATGCCACCACGCCCACCTGTATGACTAATCTTAAGTTTTCGTGAGGACTGAATGAAATCATGTATTTGACAGCACATGTCCAGACACAGTCGATGTGACTCTCAGATGGAATTCATCACTCTGTTCCCTGCCTACCCTCATCCCACCCACTACTCCATTTCTCTTAGAAGTTTCACAGTAGATCCCTGATTACCCTAATGGTCCTCAGTTTGGTATAGCTGTGGTATAATTACAGGCTGATCTCCCAAATAGTGGATCCCAGGCAGGGTTTGGCATGCCCATGGGACTACAGTACTGCTTTTATTTTTGCACTTTTGGGAGGTGGGGCTGCCTATTAGCTCAGGGGATCAATGTTATACCTGTATCCAAAGTGAATAGCTGACCTCAGGTAAGTTGCTTAACTCCCCCGCCCACCCCCCAACCTCCCCATCTATACAGTAGGTACTGTAACTGCAATAATTGTACCCTCCCTCAAAGTGCTGAGGAGGTTTATAGTCATTTGTGATAAGAGATACAGTGCATGTGCCACAGGCATGTTTTGTGAAATGAAATTTACGGTGCAGCCTGTTGGCCCCAGGCAGGCCTTTTGGCAACCTTGCCCTGTTGGTGCAGGGAAGTCCTTGCTGACCCTGTGTCTATTTTCTTATGGGAGAAGCAAGGGAGCCACACTCCAGAGGGGGCCAGATGAAGGCCTCAGTTTGGCCTCTGGGCCTTGCCTCCTATCCCACGGGTTAGCTCTGGTCCCATGCCAGGCCTGGAGCTCCTTCCTGGGCTGGCCTCCTCGGAGTGGGGGCTGGGCTGGGCGAACTGCTGCACTGCTCAGGAAGGGAAGGACAGCCAGGGAAGGATTTGTGACGCCCAGTCACAGCACAAAGGTGGCGCAGGAGGAGCTTCCTCTTCGGGAGGAAGGGGGAAGGTCGGGGCCCACATCCGGCCCTGCCTGTTCCTCCCAGATGCGGTGGAAAGATGGCCTGGCCGATCCATCACTGCTGGGCAGGGACTTTCCTTCACACTGGGGCAGGTCCCTTGGAGGACCCTTGTCGACAGGCCTGGGCACACCCTTGCAGGCCGCCGTCCTGTCCTCCTTCTCGCCAGCACGTGCACATATACACATGAACACAGTACAGGGTTAGAGTGAAGAAACCCATTAATGATTTGGCTAACCCAGGCTGCAAAGCCTCACTATCTGATGTACATGGAGCTGCTGAAATGATGGCTTAGCTGTCAGTGCTCTTCGCCCAAGAGTCAAGGCCATGGCCTATAGATGCTGTCCCACACCAAAGCTTGCTCTCTCATGTATTCGTCATGTGCAAAAGGGCTCACCTTATCACCCTCTGATACAACACTGTGCTTTTTATCTGTTGCTCGTCCTTGCTGGAGTTGGTTAATCTAAGCACTGTCTTCACAGGGGTCTTCTGGATTTTGTGACTCAGGTTGGCTAAGAAGCTGAGCCCATCCTACTAAGGCCAATACAGTTTTCCTCTTTGTCGCATTTAGGAACAGGCTTTGGGACAAGTGGAGACCTGTTCTAAGACCCCAGACCTAGATCTTTTATGGCGGGGTTGGGAAGCTTCTGCTTTATGTGTGAAGGAAGGGAAGGCCCAGAGAAGAGTTGATCTCCAAGGAGATGGGTGATCTCATCACTAAGTGAAAGGCAGGCTTCTACAGGAAACACTGGGCAAGGAAGCATCAATTTTTCCTATCAGCTCCAAGGAGGGAGCAGCCCTATGTTGATATGAGGGCTTCAGGCACTGAGTTTGGAACTAAATGCCTCTTGAGTCCACTATGACCTTGATGGAGTCTGCATTGAGAACTAGAAGAGCTGATAATGGGACAAAGTTGTGAGAGCTGGTGTACTCCATCCGTCCATCCATCGAGCACCCACAGAAAATGAGGCTTGTTGATGAGTGCTGAAGATCCAGGGAGGAGGAAGCTATTGAGAGACCTTGATGTTTTTCAGGAAGGGACAATATGGCTTAGAACACACTGCCTGAGATCCCTGCCTGAGATGGCTTCTTCTTATCTCATAAAACAAGGCTAGTGGTAGGGAGGCATCCAGAAGTGCCATCTGGGCCTCAGTAGCATCATTGAGAATTTGGTTATTTTTTATCTTTCTGTCTATCTTCCAAGTGGATGCTAGGTTTTCTCATACTGTCAGTGTGGCTGCCATACTGCAGGTCAACACTAAATAGGCAAAACATCAGAGTTTCTTTTTGTGACACCTTTAGGAGGCCAGCCTTTCCCACAATCCCCTGCAGATTCTTAGCACTCTTTGACTGGTATGTTCCATCTGCCCATGCTCAAATGCATCTCTGTGGAGGGAAAAGGGATACCCACTCCTGGCTTGAGTAAGTCAGGGTTTACCTTGTGTCTGATCAAAACCAGGATTCATTTTATCAAGAAGGGAGCGTCTAACTATGGATTGGCTACTCACAGTGTCTGTTGGCAACCAGACAAAAGATGGTATGCCGTATATTTCTTCCCTTACCCAGAAGTAGCAGAGCAAACCTGTCCCTGGCTTTCTGGGACCCTATGCTGCCTGTTTGTTTTTCCTCTAAGAGGTCTGCTTGGCCACAAACTGCAACGTGTTTGTTGTTAAAACCTACCCAAGTGAAAACTTCCTGCTATTGCATTTTGTCTCTCCTTGTGTTTTAATCTTAGAACACACACACACACACACACACACACACACACACACACTCCCCCAACTAGATTTCTTCTGCATTACTCTGGACTTCACATATTCTGTGGGAAAATAAGTTCCATTACATTCCCCTTCCTACCACAGATCTTCAGCTCCTTTTCCCACAATGTCTGTCTGAGACGATGTCAATGAGCCTCTGTTTCTCCATAAATAATTTTCAGTCAGAAGCCAGGCTTGAGCTCAGCATGGGCAAATGACACCTGAGCTCCCATGCCCTGTGGCCTTCCCGGAAAGAGCAGGCTTCAGAGGGCAGCACTGAGAGGCAGGCTGCACATCCAGTAGGCAGCAGCACAAGGACCTGCAGGAACTCCAACTGAAAGGACCTGATTTCTGCAGCCTGAAGATGGAGCTGGCAACTGGACACTGTAAGAGAACCAAAGGATTTGTGAGAAGTGACTCGGCCTTGTTCAGTTGCTTCTACTCGCTAAGCCTCTACGAGGAGACGCCGTCCCTTGCGATCTTGCAAGCACCAGAATATGCGAGGTCTAGGATCTTCCCCAGCCACCTGCTGCACTATAGCCAAAATCAAGTCCTTGGTGCAGAGCCGCTGGCTCTGTGAACAGGCCTGGCCTCCCTCCTGCTCTTGCCCTGTTGTCTTTCTCAGCTGCCCAGTCCCAGCCACACTGCCTGCTTGCTGTGGTGTAAGTGGACTGAGTTTATTCTCCAGACCCCTCTACCTCAATCCCTTCGCCTGTCTTAGCTCAGACATCATTTTTGGCTCTGTTTTTGTTTCATAAAATCTTCCTTGAGATTTGAAGTCATCTTTCCACCTATGTGTGACTTATTTTCATTGCATTATAGCTGATCAGAAAATACATTGTTGAGGTGGCTCAGCGGTTAAGAGCACCAACTGCTCTTGCAGAGGACCCGGGTTCGATCCCCAGCACCCACATGGAGGCTAAGAACTGTCTTGAACTCCAGTTCCAGGGGAATCCAACTCCCTCTTCTGACCTCCGAGGCATTGCACGACACGGGTGAACCAACCTACATGCAGACAGTACACTCATACACATAAAAAATAATAATAAATTTAAAGAATAAAAAAAGAAAATACATCATTATAAGGTCCTATCTTGTTACCTGCCTTCCCCCACCCCCAAATGTGGACCATCTTGATCCCCAATGGGTCTTGGGGCCAGGAGGATAGAATTTGGCTTATAGACAGTGTCCAGTTATTCCAGCTAAGGCCACTTTTCAAGGATGAATTGGGAAGAAAAGATGTACAAAACAGCCACTGGAGATTAACTAGAGAAGTCATCTTTCTACCCTGTAGCCAAACATACCAGAGTGATGCAGGGAAAAAGAGAAGCAGACTATCTCGTAGATGCTTCTTCCTCTTCTCCACCCAGTTCTCTAAGGATGGTGGTACTGTTAGGAGCCTCAATAAGAAAAGGATGGGAGGAGGTTACATTGCTATTATGCCAAATAGTAAGGCTCTGCCTAAGGCACAGTGCTGTGTGGGTGACATACAGACCACTGGACCCAATTTACGGACAAGGGTGCTGAATCTCATGGAGACTGAGTAGCTTATTCAACATTCCTGCATTAGAGGGGTATGGAGCCAAGGTTTTGGCTCCATGGCTTTGATGCCTTTAACCATCTCTTTAGCCCTCTCCCAACCTCCAGTATAGGGTCACTACAAGAACTAAATGCAATGAGAAGCTATCCATCAAAATAGCTTCTTAGCATACCCTAAATAACCACTATATTGAGATAATGCTTTCTCTCTCTCCCTTTGAAAGTATACAATTCAATTCTTTTTAGTATCTTCACAGAGCTGAACACCCATCACCACTGTCACTTCATTATCTTCTCAAAACCACCATCATAGCTTTTAGTAATCCCTCCGTTCCTTCCTCCCCACCTCCTGGGAATCCACTAATTTATTTTCTGTCTTTATCGGACATGTAGATGGTGGTGAGCTTGTAGGATTAATGACTGGTCCTATGATTTCAGCTGCATGACACAGGGTAACCACTGGAGCTGGACAGGGAAGGGAAGGGGAGGCTGGGTTGTCTCTGGGCTCTCAAGCTGCAGCCTGAGCCTTTCCCAACCCCTGGAAGGCTCAGCACAGGTCATTCTTTGCAGTTCTTTTCCTGCTGACCTCCACCCCAGTACGCTCAGCAGCTATGGGTGCTCTGTAGTCTCCTTGGGTACCTCTGGGAGAGTCATAGTCTAGAGCATTTTACTTGAAGCTGACAGAGACTAAGGGTCCTGGCCCTCCCTAGCTAATGGCCTTACCCTCAGCCGATTCCTGGGCCATACAGGCTCTGACAGGAGTAGTCAGGCCAATGCTATGCATCTCTCTTGCTTCCCACACTCACTTCCCTCCCAAATGGGTTCTGGAATCTAGAAAGAATAGGGAACAATGAGTGTTCAGGGCTGCCTTACAGTAGGAAGGATGTCACAGAAGAGAACACATGGTTTGAGGATGAGGAAACAGGCAGAGAGGTGCTCATGATTTGGACCAACCTGGCTTCTGCCTCCCCACAATTACCAAGGCACAGTGGGGACTAGATCTCTGGTGTTCCTTCCTACCCAATCCCTCAGGCTACGGTCAAGCCCTGCCCTGATGCCTCCGCTCCCATCGTCAGGCACCTGCAGTGGCAGATGGCTTCTGACAAGGCAAATGTCAGGGAAAAGCATTAAGCATCATCTGTGTCGTGTATTAGTGGCTCTCGTGCCAAATGGGAATAATGCGACTTGCTTGATCCATCAATTTAACTACTGAGAAAATAAGATCTGGGGCTGGTGAAATGGCTCAGCAGGTAAAAGCAGTTACACTATAAGCCTGATAGCCTGAGCTCAATCCCAAGAATCTATATAAAGATGGAATCTTCTGATCTCCACACATGTGCTGTGTCATGCACACATTTTATGCACACACATTAATTAATTAATTAATTAATAAAATCTGGGAAAGTCATGACTTTTAAAAATTACTTTCTTTTTTTCTTTGATTATTTTTAATTTTATTTATTTTCATATGTGTATGAATGTACTCTCTGCATGTAGGTTTGTGCACCCATGTCGTGCAATGCCGCAGAGGTCAGAAGAGGGTGTCGGATTCTCCTGGAACTGGATTCAAAGACGGTTCTCAGCTGCCACATGGGTGCTGCCATGTGGGTGCTGGGTCCTCTGCAAGAGCAGTTGGTGCTCTTAACTGCTAGGCCATCTCTCCAGCCCCCAAGTTATGACTTTTTTTTTTTTTTTTTTTTTTCTTTTCGAGACAGGGTCTCCCAGTAGCCCCAGCTAGTCTGGAACTCACTCTGTAGACCAGGCTGGCCTTGAACTCACAAAGATCAGCCTGCCTCTGCCTCCCAAGTGCTAGGATTAAAGACGTTTTTTTGAGCCTCTGCAACACAGAGACCTGCCAAGGGAATCAAGAGTACAGCCATGCAGGAGCTGAGAACTCAGACAGGCCAGGCTTTTATGCATCAGCTCTCTCCATCTATCCTCATACCAGCCTGCAAGGTGGGCACAACCGTAGACATCCTCACCTCATGGAAGGAGCACTGGCGCAGAGAGATTCCATTTCTTGTAACACCCATGGAGATTTGCTTGGGGTCAGCTCAGCTCCTAAACCTCCATTGGTTAAATTCCAGGCTGCACCTAGTGCCTGACTGAGTTGTTTGGAAGCCCACTATAAGGGACAGGTTGTGTACATGAGTTATTTATCGCAAGTCAACGATGGGGCAGGGAGTGGGGTATCCCAGTCAGCAGCCTCACATTGACCGGTGGCTGAACTCAAGCTGGGCTCCCTGCCCTGGGAGCAGGGCGGTGCTTGAGGATGCATGGCCCCATGTCCTCTTGGCCTGGCCCTGTGGGAACCTAAGGCTACCTTCCAGTGGACTCTGCTTCGGTGCAGGCAGGGGGTGCTGCAGAGGAGGTGGGATCTAGCAGGTCCGGGCAGGTCTGCTCTGCTGAGGCTGAGTCTCCTAGTGGCTGAGACATCCCAGAGTAGCCAGGCAAGCACGTCCAGAGCCCAGGCCCCTGCCCAGGAGGCCCGGCTAATGACCCTGTGCATTCCGGCCTGCCATGGCCTGGGAATTGGTTGAGGGCAGGGCCATTAGCTGGAATCCTCCCAATGCTCACACATCTGAGTGGAGGGGGGGGAAGGGAAAAGTTGAAAAAGAGCTAATTATCGCTTTTATCAGAGCGGTGGGTTGATGGGTCCTGCCCGAGGGCAGCTGGAACTGCATTAAAGATTAAACGCCAGGTGAGGGGGAGCTGGGCTGTCATTCCACAGGAGGGAGGCCAGTGGGCTGCCCCACAGAGACCTGGTGGCTTGCGGCAGCCTTAGATCTGTCAGCCGAGCCCTCTGTCCCACCACCCACCACCAACACATTCCACCAGGGGACCCCCACAGTGCTCAGTGCTTCCGCCACTGTAGGGAGGGCAGCTGAAGTCCATGTCTGCTCCCTCGAGGGATGCAGGGTCGGGGCAAGCCTAATTACCCAATTGGTAGGTTTCCTGGCACTTGTCTCAGGGCCCTTGATGACTCTTGCACCTCATCTAGTGACCTTGTGTGTCAAATCTACTCTGAATTGTATGAGGCCTGAAAAGCACCTGAGGACAGGTGATCTGACCCTCCTTGTTATTACAGAGGACTATGGTCCAGAGAAAGAAGGGCCTTAGTCAGTCACATGGTAGGGGCTTTGTCCCATGAGGCTCTAAGTGACTTCAGGATGGGGCTACTTCTTCATGATTGTCTGTACCCATCATACTCAGTTCAGTGAACTGTGCTGATGGACTTAGAGCCGTCAAGGCCAGGTAACTTCATTGTATACTTACAACTCGGCAACGTTTGGGGACACTGGGTATTCAGTGAACAAGTTTTGCTTACCGTATGGGTGATTTTGATAGTTAAGAGAGCAGAGTAAGCATTCTCCACATTGTCGAGAGCTTATTCACTGGCTGTGAAGAATGGATGGAGGTGGGAATCATGGTTTTGAGTTACCAGTGTTCAGGTAGGCACTGGTTTGTGTACAGAATAGCATCAGGGTGACTGCTGTGCTAACCCGGCTGTGTTAGTCTTCCATGTTTTTGTCTCAATGAAGATGTCCACCAAGGGCTGGGGATGCAGCTCTATTGGTACATGCCTATAATCTGAACTCTCGGGAACTAAAAGGAGGATCAAAAGTTCGAGTTCACCCTTGTTAAATAGAGTTCAAAGCAAGCCAGAGGTGAGAGAGAAAGAGAGAGATTCACCAAGACACCCGTGTACCCGCAGACGCACTTTAAGCACAATGGTGATCTTCTGGCCTCACCACAGACTCACAGCCCTGCCTGACCACCTTGGCTCTCCTAAGGATCTGCCATTGCCCAGAAGAATGGATCAAGCTCCTTTCTTTACTGTCTTGCTGACCACCAACCTCTCTAGAATCCTCTAGAAGCCCAAGCTTATCCAGTTTGATTCCTTTGGGTTTCCAACCACAGATCAGAACAGAACAAAACTTGAAATTTTAAAGAATTCTTTGAAAATTTCAGATGTGTAGTTGATGAAATATATCCACCCCCATCCATTTTCCCTTCCAACTCCCCCTGGATCCTTCTTAATACACCCCCCCAACTTCAAGTCCTCATTAAAAACAAAAAGTCTACTGATTAGTTCTGTTCACGTGTCCATGGGTGTGGGGCCATCCACCAGGGAAGCTACCAGTAGTCATACCCTCGAAGAAGAATGATTCCCTCTCCCCAGGCAGCTCAGAAAGGGGTGGGGCCTTGAGAGCTGCTCTCACGCCTGTGCTGGAACTTTGGCTGGCCTGATCTTCTACAGGTCTTGTGCTTCCTGAGTTCTTGAGTGCAACGGCTGTGTCATTTCTAGAAGACAGCGTCCCAGCACTCCTTCCTGCTTCTTGCTCTTCCTTTCTTTCTACCTCCTTTTCCACAATGTTCCCTGAGTCTTGGTAGAAGTGGGGGGATTGATAAAGATATCCTATTCAGAGCAGAGCATTCACATCAATTTATTCTTAGCACTTTGACTAATTATGAATCTCTGTACTGGCTGCTGCTTAAAGCAAAAAGAAGCTTTCTCTGACCAAGGTTGCAAGCATCCCAGGTCTATGGTTATTATAAACACTTAGAAGTCAATTTCAGAACATGCTAGGTCAGAACTTGATAGACTGTCACCTCTTCCCACAGTCAGAAGATCCCATCTATGACATACATAAAGACTTACCAAGGAGCTGGGCATGGTGGCGCACGCCTTTAATCCTAGCACTCAGGAGGCAGAGGCAGATGGATCTCTGTCAGTTCAAGGCCAGCCTGGTCTACAGAGTGAGTTCCAGGACAGCTGGGGCTACAGGGAGACCCTGTCTCAAAAAAAGACCTACCCAGGACAGGAGGGCCCTGACCTTTCCCGTCTGCTCACATTTACTCACATATCCTGTCTCTCAGGCAGATACCCATGATGACCTGAGCTGGACCAACTTAGGAAAGACCCCAAAATGCCTGTGTGAGGGGTGTGAATGCCTCAGCAAAGACATTAAAAGAGCTGGGGTCTGGGGTTTACAAAGGATCCCAAATACACTGGCCACATAGATGGTCAGGGAAGTCAATGAGCATGATTCAGATGACTAGGAAAGTTTTCTTTTCTCCTAAGCATTGTTCCCAAGACAAGCCATGGAGTCACTAACTGAGGGCTTTACCTCCTGAGATCCCCACAGAGCCTTCACCACACAGGTGATCAGCTTTTTGATTCATCATTTGGGAACTAGATTATAAACTCCTGGAAATTTTAACTCCAGGAAAATTTTTGCTTTCTTGTGAGCCCCAGCATCTGGCCTGGCACAGTGAGGGATGGAATAAATATTGTGTGAAGGCGAAAAGGAGGAGGAAGTGGGGCCTGGAGAGATAGCCCAGCGGTTAAGAGCGCCGACCGCTCTTGCAGAGGACCCGGGTTCGATCCCCAGCACCCACATGGCGGCCGAGAACCACCTGAGACTCCAGTTCCAGGAGAACTCCAGTTCCAGGGGAATCCGAGACCCTCTTCTGACCTCCACGGCATTGCATGACACAGGTGCATGGACCTGCATGCAGACAGTACATTCATACACATACAAAATAAATAAAATTAAAAAAAAAATTAAAGAAAAGGAGGAGGAAGTGAAGGAGAAAGAAGGAAGGAGAGAAGGAAGGAAGGGAGGGAAGGAGGGAGGGAGGGAGAGAGAGAAGGAAGGGAGGAAGGAGAAAGCCCCCTTGGAGGAATTGAGGAAGATGAGATTAGACTCTACTTAACAAGGAGCTCATAGACTAGTTGGGGCGAGGGATGGACAATAAATTGGCACCTACTAGAAAGGTGGGCAGTGTAACCACAGGGGAAAGTGGGTTTGATGGTGGAAGCTCAGATCAGGATACACTTCTCTCTGGGAAGAGTTAGGCTGTCTTCTGTGGCTGCATCCCAGAGGTTGAGCAGGAGGAGTCAGGTGGCCAAAGGGAAGACTCCATTCTCACAAGGAAAAACAGAACTAAAAGCACAGAGGTGCCATGTGTAGCCAGGGCACCCAGGCAGGTAAAGTAGCTCAGGGTGACTGGGATGTAGTTATCTTGAGAAGTGTGAGAGATGCAGATTTGGGGTACTGGCTGGAAGGCTAGGAAAAGCTGAGGACAGTGGCCCATGGTTTGTAAAAAGGACTGTGGCATGTCCAGCCACAAAGAGTAAAAGGGGACTTTGAAGCATGACAGGCTGGCTGCCATGAATTTCAATAGAAACAGGTGCCATTTGGTTTGGAGCCAAGTTCTTGGGTCCCTGAAGCCCCTGCAGAGGGTCGTCCTCCTGCCAGCATCATCAGGACTTAAAGAAATATCAGTGTTGGTAGCAGGGTTAGACTCTGCCTCATATGGAAGGCCATCAGGCTGGGTGGCAGGAGACATCTCATGGAAGGTAATTTCTTTTTTTTTTTTTATTAATTTTATTTTTTATTTCTGTATGTGTATGAATGTACTGTCTGCATGCAAGTCTGTGCACTCGTGTCGTGCAACGTCGCGGAGTTCAGAAGAGGGTCTCGGATTCCCCTGGAACTGGAGTTCTCCTGGAATTGGAGCTTCGGACGGTTCTCAGCCGCCATGTGGGTGCTGGGGATCGAACCCAGGTCCTCTGTAAGAGCGGTCGGCGCTCTTAACCGCTAGGCCATCTCCCCAGCCCCCGGAAGGTAATTTCTTAATTGGTGCTCTACACAGGGAAACTGCCACTCCTAACTGAATGGTTGGGTTGGGATGGGAGAGGTTCGAGGGGCCCGAATGGTGCCCTCTGCTTTCCTACTTCCTAGCATGTGACTTTGCACTAGGCACTACATTTCTCTGTCTCTATTTCCTCACCTATAAGATGGTGATAGGCTGATCTGCCGCTGGGAACTGCAGAAAGAATTCAACATGAGCAGGTTCATGTGGTCCTGGGCACTGGCTACCATGGTGGGCCCACAGGGTGGCTGGCCATTGGACATGCTTGTTGAAGTACGTCGAAGCTTGTTGAAGCTTATCTTCCTCTGTTCTTACATTCAATGCTTATTCCTCTTCCACTTTTGCCTCTTCCTGTGAGCCTTGCCCAAAGTTACTGATGGACCCCCAAGGTTGCTAGGATTAGGTATTTCTGTGCATGTTCATGTATGTGTGCACATGCATGTGAAGGCCAGAGGGAACCCTCGTGTGTTCCTCAGGAGCCATCTACCTGGTTTCTGTTTGGTTTTGAGACCAAGTCTGTCACTGGCCAGTAAGCTCCAGAGACCCTCCTGTCTCTGGCTCTCCAGCCCAGAGATGACCAGCAAGTGCCACCTACCTGGCATTTTATGAAAGTTCTGAGGATCAGTCCTCATTCTTCCCCAGATACCATGGCAGATATCCCCAGATACCATATCTTGAAGCTTGGGCCAAAGGAAGGTAGGTGTGTGGCAAAGTCTGAGATGGATCCCCATGGACAACAATGTCCAAAAGAGAGGCCACACTAATATCTGTGAGAGACAGCCTCTGCTCAGAGTCTGGGTTAGCCCTGTGGTTTTGTCAGGAGGATCCCCATGGGAGAATTCCACAACCCTGGAGTCCTGTTTGACTGAGTGTCCCCAGTGGAAGCTGTTTGGAGACACGGGGCTGAGTCTACCCACAACAATGATGCTGTGATTCCAGGGGCTTTTGCTTCCTGGCCTTGGCCTCAGCTGCTGCTGGCCGTCCATGGAGGGTCTGCTCTCCTCTTTTCCCTCAGTGCAGCCCCTGCTTTCATTGGGAATCCCATCAGGGGAACTCACGGATCTACATTCTTCCTTCTGAATCACCCTCCAGCTGGGCAGCCCCTGCCCCTCTTGTAGCTCTTTAGGTAGAGATGGGAAACCACAAAAATGTTAAGCTGAGATGAAGGAACGTAATGGGCTCTAATCTGAACTGACAGCAGCATTATTAGCCGGCAAAGGGCTTCAGGAACAGCAGGGAAAAGCGGGGGAGGGAAGGGGAGAGAGGTGGAGGAGGGATGGGGGACAAAGAGACACAGCAGACCTGAGAATGAGGCTGAGCATCTGGGGTGGAGATGTGGGTAAGGTTGGATCTAGTGATCCCAGCAATCCAGCAATGACAGAAACAAGGGCAGAGATGCTTAGAGGGGACCATGTGCCTGGTAGAACTTGAAGCCATTGTAGCAGCAGATGCAGACCTCATGACACAGGTGTTAGTGTGACCATCCATGTTTTACAGATGGCAGAGAAATCAAGGCAGAGAGACCCAACAATGAAGAATGATTCAGACAGCAGGGTGCAGGACTGGCTGCTCATGAAAACCATCATTGTTTCTCTAATAGCCAAAAGTAATGGTCCCTCTCAGAAGTCAAGAAAATGCACTCTGTGTGTGTGTGTTTGTGTGTGTTTGTGTGTGCATATTTCCACGTTTGTGTGGATATGTGTGTGTTTGTGTGTGTGCATGCTCACATGTGCACACGTGTGGCATATTTCCATGCTTCTGTGGATATGTGTGTGCGTGTGTGTGTGTGTGTGTTTGTGTGTGTGCGTGCTCACATGTGCACATGTGTGGCATATTTCCATGTTTGTGTGTGTGTGCGCGCATGCTCACATGTGCACATGTGTGGATATGTGTGTGTTTGTGTGTGCACATGCTCACATGTGCACATGTGTGGCATATTTCCACGTTTGTGTGGATATGTGTGTACGTGTTTGTGTGTGCGCATGCTCACATGTGCACATGTGTGGATATGTGTGTGTGTTTGTGTGTGCACATGTGAGCATGTATACATGTGTGGATATGTGTGTGTGTGTGCACACGTGTGCGCGTGCGAGGCCTGCGGTCAGTGTTGCATATCTTCCTCCTCAGGTGCTTTCCCACTTATTCTTGTTTTATATGTATGAGTGTTTTGCCTGCATGTATGTAACTATACCTGTGTCATACAATGCCCCTGGAAGCCAGAAGAAGGCATCTGGTTCTCTAGAACTAGAGTTACTGATGGTCGTTAGCCACCATGTGGGTAGTGGGAACTGAACCCGAGTCTTCTGTGAGAGCAGCCAGTGCTGAGCCAGCTTTCCAGCCCTCTCCACCTTGTGTTTTTGAAAGTCTCTTGCAGAACTTGAAGCTATCCATTCAGCTCAAAGCGGCTGGACAGCCACCTCCAAGGATCTGCCTCTTTCCTCCTCTATGCACTGGGGTTACAGATGCACCCTACCCTACCTAGCTTTTACATGGGTCCTAAGGAACCTAACTCAGGTTCTCCTACCTATGTAGTAGACATTTTACCAACTAAGCCATTTCTCCAGCCCCAGAAAATGCACTGTTTCAGGACTAAGAAGGGCTGAAAGAAAGTCTAGATGGAGCCCCTGCCTCCAAGTTCGAGAAGGAAAGGAAAGATGCTCTCCTGATCCACAGCTCCTGAGGTCAGGTGAATGCTAGGAACATAGGGGTCAGAGGTCTTAACCTTTTAGAGGTCAGGAGTCAGAGGTCACAAGTCTCATTTAGACATTTAGGGGTTAGAGTTTAGCACTGGGGTCTGGAGGCCTTGACCACTGATAGTGGCTGGTGCCTACAAACCATGATGGAGTTTCGAGTTAGGACATGACTTCTACTTGATTCCAAGAAGGAAAGAGTAGCCATGGTCACAGCCTTTCCTTGCTGTGCTAAAGTAGTCACACCCTAGAGTTGTAATCCAAGAAATGGAGGGGACACCTACCTTGTAAGGAGTGGGACCCTCTTCCTCATCCCACATCTGGATGTCAACACTTCTAGACCACCTGGCTGGCCTCCAGCTGACCTCTCGAAGCTGAAAGGCCCAAGTCTAGGACTCTAGTAGGTGCTGGTGGTGCTTAGGGCTTTGCTAGGGCAGGAAGAATGCTTCTCCTTCTGCTGTGGGAAACACCCATCAGAGGCCAAGAGCTCTGCTTAGAGACTAGAAAGGCCACAGGCTGACAGCATGGGGTAGTTTGAATGAGAATGTCCCCCACAGGCTCCAAGTATTCAGACATTTTATTCCCAGTTGGTGGCGCTGTTTTGGGTGGTCACTGGGGCGGGATTACAAAGTTCAAAAAGCTAGGGCTGGAGAGACAGCCTAGCGGTTAAGAGCGCCAACCGCTTTTACAGAGGTCCCGGGTTCGATCCCCAGCACCCACATGGCGGCCAAGAACCGTCTGAAACTCCAATTCCAGGAGAACTCCAGTTCCAGGGGAATCTGACACCCTCTTCTGACCTCCGCGGCATTGCACGACATGGGTGCACAGACCTGCATGCAGACAGTACATTCATACACATACAGAAATAAATAAAATTAAAAAAAAGAAAGTTCAAAAAGCCTAGGGGTGGAGAGATGGCCTAGTGGTTAAGGGTGCCAACTACTCTTGCAGAGGACCTGGGTTCGATCCAGCACCCACGTGGCGGCTGAGAACCATCTTTAACTCCAGTTCCAGGGGAACCCGACGCCCTCTTCTGGCCTCCGCGGCATTGCACGACATGGGTGCACAAACCTACATGCAGACAGTACACTTATACACATAAAAAATAAATTTAAAAGTTCAAAAAGCCTTGCCAATCTCCAGCCCCTCTCTCCGCTTCCTGTGAGCCTCTGCTTTGTGTTCCTGCTCTGGTACCTCCTACCACCATGCACCCCCCCACCAGGATGGACTCTAATTCCCCTGGAACTGTAAGCTCAATTAAACTCTTCCTTTTATAAGTTCCTTGTTCATGCTGGTTCTATCACAGCAACAGAAAAATGACTAATACACAGCATGACCTCATGGGGTCCCTTAACCTTTGCATGCCTTTGTTTCTGATTATAATATGTACCTCTTAGTGGCTGACTCAAGGGATATATAATTAATTAATGAAAAGCATTTTTGCATAGTGCTGTAACCTTTCCTTTACTCCGAAACTGCTTTTCATGATGATACCTCAGGCCTGCAGCAGGGAGTAATTCTGCCCTTCTGAGCATGGGGAGGCTCCTTGGTCTATGGCTAGAAATGAACTGCCACACCATTTGGTTTTTGATCCTGTGTTTAATGGAACACCGTTTTTGGTTTTTTGTTTGTTTGTTTGTTTTTTGGTATTTTTGAGACAGGGTCTTCCTTTAGTCCCGGCTGGCCTTGAACTGACAGAGATCCACCTGCCTCTGCCTCCCAAGTGCTAGGATTAAAGGCGCCCGGCAGAGCACTGTTTTTTTTTTTTTTTTTGTTTTTTTCGAGACAGGGTCTCCCTGTAGCCCCAGCTGTCCTGGAACTCACTCTGTAGACCAGGCTGGCCTTGAACTCACAAAGATCTGCCTGCCTCTGCCTCCCAAGTGCTAGGATTAAAGGCGTGCACCACCATGCCCGGCCTAGAGCACTGTTTTTAAAAGGACCAGGAGGAGTTCCCTTTGCCAGGGTGCCTTGACCTGCTATCTGCCTTCCTGCACCCAGCAGTTTGTGAAAGCAAATGGCTCACGCTGCAGCAGTGGTGGGAGTTCCTGGCCCCAGGAACTCGACAGCAGCAACTTCCACCTCCCCCCAGCCCCTGCCAATGACAACGGCCATCAATAAGAAATAATAATAGGGGCTGGAGAGATGGCTCAGTGGTTAAGACCACCAACTGCTCTTGCAGAGGACCTGGGTTCGATTCCCAGCACCCACATGGCGGCTGAGAACCATCTTTAACTCCAGTTCCAGGGGAATCCGACACCCTCTTCTGACCTCCACGGCATTGCACGACACGGGTGCACAGACCTACATGTAGACAGTACATTCATATACATAAGAAATAATAAATAAAAATAATAAATAAAAGAAATAATAACAGAACTAACCACCATATACCAGACACTTTCTAGGGACATTCTCTAATCCCCCAGAGACCCCACGAGGTTGGTCTTCTCAGCTCACACCATAGCCTCCCACAGGTATGTACTCCAATTTCACCAGTGTTGCCGTAGGCTCCTCTTTCCCCCCTTCATTATAAAACGTTATGGATGCCAGTAAACTCAGTGTTCAGGAGGCTGAAGCAGGAGGATCACAAGTTCAAGGACAGCTGTCACAAAACAAAATCAAGCAACCCATCACACTTTATTTCTGTTTCATTTTTTCTATTTATTCACAATACGTAACATATTCACATGGGTTGGAATTCAAAAGTATGGACAATGAACATGAGAGGAAGTCCCACATCTCCCAGCCTCTTCCCCAGCTAGTTAGTTCACACTAGCTAGCAGTGACTTTTTATCTGTCTCTGTCCTTCAAGACCACATATTGTGCCTGCCCCATGAAATGCTCCATGCCTTGTACCCAGCACAGTGCCTGGCACACAGTAACAGTACTATGTATGGCATTTTTCTTTTTTTTAAACTTTATTTATTTATTTTATTTATTTCTGTATGTGTATCAATGTACTGTCTGCATGCAGGTCTGTGCACCCGTGTCGTGCAATGCCGCGGAGGTCAGAAGAGGGTCTCGGATTCCCCTGGAGCTGGAGTTCTCCTGGAATTGGAGTTTCAGACGGCTCTAGGCTGCCATGTGGGTGCCGGGGATAGAACCTGGGTCCTCTGTAAGAGCGGTCGGCGCTCTTAACTGCTAGGCCATCTCTCCAGCCCCAAGTATGGCATTTTTCTATTCATTAGTTTATTGGTCCACCCATATCTAGGCTGGGAATGGTGGGGCATGCCTATAATTCTAACATCAACTACAAGGCAAATTCAAGGCCAGCCTAGGGTATATGAGACCAGAGAGAGACAGAGAGACAAAGAAGTAACTTGCTTGCTTCACTCTGTGTAACTCCCAAGAGTGTGCTCCCTGGGGACTCATCCACTAAAGCCCACCTGTCTCTTCCTTCCTCTTGGACATTTGGGTAGCCTCTGCGAACTGGTTCTGGCTTCAAGTGTGACTTTTAAACTGGGAACATACATAGTAGCCTTCATTAATTACTGGAGCATGAATAATTATACCTCAGGGAATAAAATATCATGACACTGAAGGCCCCTGGGCTCCCCGTGAAGCAGATTCATTTGTCAACTTGATACACTCGGGAAGAGGGAAGCTCAGCTGGAGAATGTCCTCTATCAGACTGGCCGTGGGCATGATACGAGGCATTTTCTTGTTTGTTAACTGATGTGGCAGGGCCCAGCCCAATGAGGTTCACACCACCCCTGAAAAGGTGGTTATGGGTTGTACAAGAAAGCAGGCTGAGCACAAGGCCAGGGGAGGCAGTAAGCATTTCTCCATGGTCCGTGCTTCAGTTTCTGCCTTTAGGTTCCTGCCTGAGCTTCTGCCCTGTCTCCCTTCCATGATGAACTGGGAGCTATAAGGTGAAATAAACCCTTTCCTTCCCAAGTTGGTTTTGATCAGTGTTTTATCACAGCAAGAGATAATAACCAGGACACCCGCCTCGTCCCATTTCAATGGCACCCCAATTTGGCTCTATAGATGCCATTGCTGCAGCTAAGCACTCTTCGGGCCTCTATCTCCTGTCATCTGTGGGTCTACGGGTCTGTGATGTCTTTTCTAGTTTAACTCCTTCCTGGACAGGGCTGTGTACACCGAGAAACAGCTGAAGAAGCTCTGGATTCTCACAAAATTGACACAGGAAATGAACAAGGAGAGGAAGGCAGGTTCCTGGTCTAGCCTCTAAACCAATCATGGCCATGCCCCTACCTCTGGCCCAAGCAGTAAGTATATCTGGCTGGGTCTTCTGAAGGCCTGGAGGGTGTGGCAGCAGGGAGATGGTTGTTCTACCAAAGCAGATAGAGCTGAGAAGCTGGGTGACCTCAGCCCATGTGCCATCCCTGTCATGGGCCTGGCAAGCTGCTTTCCACAGTACCACCTCCCTCCATACGGAAAATCTAGGCTCAGGCTTTGGCCTACCTTTGTTCTCGGTGCTGGAAAGGGAGGCAAGAGGGAGTGAGGGGAAGGAAAGGGAGGAGGGCAGGGAACTTGGGCGGTGAGGAGCCAATGTGTCAGGCAGGGACAAGGTATCAGCTATAACAGGAAATCTGCCTCGCCTGGATGCTGCTAGGAAGGGAAGTGGGGGTGGGAGGACAATATGGAGAACGAGATTCACACATATTCATTTATGCATTTGTCTTTCCATTCATTCATCCAATACAACAAAAAGTGCCCATATTGAGGCACAATTGCTAACTGAAGCATATGCAAAATGTTAAGGAAATACAAAATGGGAAGCAAGCCAAAAGACAGACTGCAGTTCTGGGAAGGCCGGGACAGGAGGACTCCCTGGAGCTCACTGGCCAGCCAGTCTAGCTGAATCAGTGAATTCCAGGATCAGTTAGAGACCCTGCCTCAGAAAACACAGTGGAGAGGGCTAGGGAGATGGCTCAGTAGTTACCCAAAGCACTCGCTGCTGCATAAGGGTAAGGACCGGAGTGCAGATTCTCGGAACCCACAGCAATGCCATCTGGCTGTGGCTCCCCACCTATAATTCCAGCCTGAGAAAGCAGAGATGGGGTCCCCAGAGGAAGCTGGTTAGAACTGAGCTATATTGCTAGGTTTGATGCAAATAATAATAATAATAATAATAATAACGTGGAGGGCAATAGAGATGTCAACCTCTGGTCTTGACACACATGCGTACACATCCACACGTACACATACACACCATGGGCTGCAGGAATGGGGAATGTGTGGAGGTATTTAAGGCAAGACATGAATCAAATACAGAAACAGCCAGTCCCTAGTGCTCCCCCGACCTCCAAATCCCAGTTGCCATCACTGGATTGAGTCCTAGCCTTGCCACGGTCTTCCTGTATGACCTCAGGTGAGTGATCAGGGTTCATTTTTCTCAGCCTTGGGGTAGAGATGATACCAACTTGGAAGGGCATCATGCTATCTAAACATGTTAATGCACTATAGAAGCATCTCGTAGGGAGCTCAGCATCTGTTCAGAGGGCTTAGAGTCACATTTCCTGTTGCAAGTGTCTGCAGCAGTAGTCACAGGCCTCTCTGTCCTTGAGCTAGAGAGAAGAGCCAAGGCCGTTCAGCATCCCCTATCCTTACCTCCCCTCCCCACCGCGCCCCCCACCCCGCCCTTGGGGAAACATGAGAAGCTGAGCTTGAGGATCTCATGTGTGCCCCCCACGCCCCTTAATCCTTCCTGAACTTGGGGTGGGGGTGGGGTGGGGGTGGTGCCACTGCCACACCTGCACTGCTCTGACATCTCCCGCCTCTGGGCAGAGAAAGCAATTTCAGAAGTGACATGTTGCCAACAAGCAGAGATCAGTTTGTGAATTAAAATGTGTTGGAGTCAGGTGACCCCAGGCTCGGGGGGCTGGCTGCATGAAGACAGCTTAGATCAGAGGCGGCGTCAGCCATGGAGGGGGTGCACGGGAAGGGCTGGGGGACCCGGGGCTACCGTTACTCTCCAGGGCCTTGTCTGCCCTGGACTTGTTCAGACAGGGGGGCAGGAATCTGGACGCTGGGTCAGGTCTGCCACGTATCTGACCAGACTCCACCTCTTAACTAGCCACTCTCATGGTGAAGGCCGGGTAGGGGGTCTGGCTTGGTTCCTCTGCACCAGCTCCAGCGCAAACACACGAATGGGGTTGAGAGAGTCAGGGAGGAAGTGGACCCCATAGCCCCTGGGCACTCAGGAGAGATGGAAGCATTTGGTGGGGGTGGGGGTGGGGGTGGGGGGAGGATACCCAAGAGGCAGAAGCCTGGGCTCTGCAGGTATGCAGGGAAGAGAGGGGAGAAGGAACACCCTGCAAGATTGGGGGAAGGTTCTACCAGCCTCAATGAATGCTTGCAACTCCCCGATGCCCTTTCTGGTATCTCCAGGCTTTGGTCCAGCCAGCCCTGCATTCCTAGGGTAGAGGTAGTAAGTCTCAGCCATGTTTTCATTATAGGACCTTGGGCATGGTATGGAACTGTTCTGAGTCCAGTCTCTACCAGGAACATCCAACCTGTGGTCTCTATGCATCCCAAAATAACTATGAATGTTGCCCAAAATAAAATTGTAAACTTGCTTAAATCTTTGAGGTTTGTTTTTTTTTGTAACTCAATTACACGATTCTCTAGCATGAACTTTGTAGATGACAATGTTGTATCACAATTCAAAAGGCATGTGTGAGTTGGGTCACATGGCTATATGTATCACCATGATTAAATGAGGGGACATAGGACACAGATCAGCCTGAAACATCTGGGTGGTCAGGCTCACACAGCAGCACCTCCAGTCTAGCAATCTCTTTTCATGTCTGGGACACCCCTAGTATCTCCTCACCCTAGTTTCCCAGCACTTCATCATTTGGCCAATGGAGTGGGTGACCAACTAGCTTTGGTTGACAGGGTGCCAATGAGCAGTTGGTTATAACTAAGAGAGCTTGTGCGCCAAACAGAAAATAAAAAGCATAGGCAGAGGAGCCCGTTACCTTCTCCCGGAATATCCCCTCATCCCAGGTCTTACTGTGGTCATTTGTAGCCTTTGTTCTGGAGCCAGACTTCAGTAGGCTATGCTCAGTGTTGAATGGGTGGCCATATTTCCCCAACTGGAGTTGAAGCACATAGGGAGGTTGTTCTGTGCATCTTTAGGAATCCAAGTAGAGAAATTGACCTTGAGGCTACTCAATAGCTCTGAGAGAGGTTGGAGAGATGGCTCAGCAGTTAAGAGCACTGGCTGCTCCTGCAGAGGTCCTAGGTATGGTTCTCAGTAACTACATGGTAGCTAACAACCATTTGTAACTCCAGTTCCAGGGGATCTGATGCCCTCTTCTGGCCTCCACAGGCATTTCATGATATGGGTGCACTTACATACACATAGGCAAAACACTCATACACATAAAATATAAATAAATATATCTCTGAGATTTGGGGTAACCACAGTGATGCTCCATGAAGCCTAGTACATAGCAAGGGCTAGCGAGAATGGGGTTCTTGAGGACAGCAAGGCACCAGCATGGAGTCTGCCAGATGGGAAATGGGCTTGGAGTGGTTGTGAGGGAGCCTGACTCCTAGACTGCAGAAGGCATCCCAGCTGCTCCCCATGCCTTCCCCACCTGTGGGGATTCCACTGGGAATGGGCACTGTTCCTGGTCCTCTGTTCAGAGTAAAGTCGCCTGAGGATGTAGGAAGACTCCAAAGGAAAGGAACACAAGAGTTTGAATCTTGGCCCCTCCAACTCAGCAAATGCGTCAGGCTCCCTGAACCTGTTTCCTCATCCATAAAATGGGAGTGATGATGCTTACACCACAAGATGACTGGGAAAAATAAAGAGGAAAGCCACATGACTAGGGGAGAATGGGAAGAAAGTTCTTTACTCTAAAATATCCACTAAACACTGCTGAGATGGCCCAGTTGGTAAAGTACTTGCCACCCAACTATGAGGACTTGAGTTTTTGTCTTCAGAACCCACATGAGAAAGTCAGGTGCAGTGGTGTGCACTTGTGAGAGGCTGGCCGTTCTCTGTGAGTTCAAGGCCAGTCTTGTCTACATAGTGAGTTCCAGGACAGCTGGAGCTACAGGGAGACCCTGTCTCAAAAAAATGTTATTGGGGCCTATAAGATGGGCAGATAAAAGTAGCGATCTTAATGACCTGAGCTTGATCTCTGGGACCCACACGGTGGAAGGAGAGAATCAACCCTGAAGTTGTCCTCTGAGCTTCACACACATACACACCCCACACACAAATAAATGTAATTTTAACTTATTTTTATTTATGCATATGTGTGTGCCTACTTGTCTGTATGTTCACCACACACAGGCAGGTGCCCAAGGAGGCAGAAGATGTTGAGCTGCCCTACATGGGAACCAAACCCAAGTTCTCTGCAAAAGCAGCAAGTGTTCTTAACCACTGAGCCATCTCTCCAGCCCCAATAAATGTAATTTTTAAAACACACTTTGGCCAGCAGGATATTCCCACTGCCTCAAGCCACTGCCCCACACAGGAACTGTGAACCTCAAAGGGGAAAGGGTTGCTTCCGCTAGGAAGATCTGGCAGAAACCACTACAGCCAAGTGATGAAACTCAACCTCACCAGCTAGGGAATGCATCAACATCCTGCATAAAGGACATCACCCGCACAACTTTGTGGAGAATGCTAGGTTCAATCTTGGTTTAGGAGACAATCAGACATACCTCAGTTGGGTGATTGTGACATCCTGTGTGAGTATTGATCCTTGGAAGAACTATCAATGTAACCAGAGGCAGGAAGACAGTGAGTGCACTCTTGAGCACAGTGCTGCAGAGGCACCACACCAGGTGCAATGCCTGGGTCTCGAGTGCACCCTGGAGCAGGGACACAGTATTATAAAGGACACCTGAGGTCCAGTTGGAGAAGTGTGAATATGGACAGTGTCCTAGATGACATCATGCCAATATCAAAGCTTTGGAGTACAATGATGGTCTTAAGATTCTGTTGCTCTTAGGAGAGTGGTAAAGTACTGGAGGACCTTGAGGTCCATACAGTTCTTACAAATGAGTTGACAAAATAAATATGCAAACGTGGAGAAAGAGGGGGGTAGAATGTATATTTTATTTACTTATTTTGGGTATGTGTATGTGTGTGAGTGCATAGAAAATGAGTGCGAAGGTGCATGGGTGTGCCTGCACACAGCCAGAGGAGCACTCGGCTATCTTCCTCTCATTCCCCACCTTCTTCCACTGTCATGGTTGCCAACTTGACGGGCTGGGGAAGATGGACCCTCACTTAACTGGGGAATTTCCTCTATCCAGTTGGGCTATGAGCATGTCTGTGAGGCACTTTCTTGAGTGTTGAGTGATGTGTGAGGGCCCAGCCCACAGGGGGTGGTTGCTCCCACCCCCAGTCAGGTGTTCCTAGGTTGTATAAGAAAGCAAGCTGAAGCTGGGCTTGGTGGCACACTCGGGAGGCAGAGGCAGGCGGATCTCTCTGAGTTCAAGGCCAGCCTAGTCTACATAGCGAGCTCCAGGCCAGCTGGGACTAAAAGGAGACCCTGAGAAAGAAAAGAAAGAAGGAAAGAAAGAAAGAAGGAAAGAAGGAAAGAAAGAAAGAAAGAAAGAAAGAAAGAAAGAAAGAAAGAAAGAAAGAAAGGGAGAAAGAGAGGGGGAGGGAGGGAGGGAGAGAGGAAGGAAGGAAGGAAGGAAGGAAGGAAGGAAGGAAGGAAGGAAGGAAGGAAAGAAGGAAGGAAGGAAAGAAGGAAGGGAAGAAAGCTGAGAACGGGGCAGCGAGCAAGCCAATAGGCGTTCTTCCATGGTCTGTGCTTCAGTTTCAGTTCTGCCTCCAGGTTTCTGCCCTGTGCTGCTGCCTGACTTCCCTCTTAAACAGAAGTGTAAGATAAAATAAACCTTTCTCCAAGTTGGTTCTGGTCAGTGTTTTATCACAGCAATGAAAGGTAACTAGGATGCTCACTTAACTAGAAGCTCATTATTTCAACTAGGCTGGCTAAACTGAACTCCTGGGATCCATCTCTCTTCCTTCCCCACCACTGGGATTACAGCCACGTGCAGCCATGCCAGATTTTAATGTGGGTGCTGAGGACTGGAACACAGATCCTTATGATGGCACAGCCAACCCTCTTAGCTACTGAGCTGTCCCTCTGGCCCAGTCTGTTTTCTAAGGGAGGATGTCATGGGTAGGAACTCCCTGAGTGATTTCCTCAACAATTCCTGGTTCTCTAGTTCCAGCAGCTTTGGGCTCAAAGAGTTGGGGATAGAGAGGTCCCAGATCCTGTTTGGGAATTTGTTTGGGGAAGGAGCAAGGAAGAC
This sequence comes from Rhizomys pruinosus, assembly GCA_009823505.1. Lineage (NCBI taxonomy): Eukaryota > Metazoa > Chordata > Mammalia > Rodentia > Spalacidae > Rhizomys > Rhizomys pruinosus. The sequence goes on along the minus strand of VZQC01008331.1, from coordinate 2,180,555 downwards.
TCAGATGGGGTGGGAGAGGTAGAAGGGATCCCGAAATGGAAAGGACGCAGGAGGCAGAGGCTTGAGTCTGCCTATTAGCAGAAGGGACTGCCCTCTGTGCATCAGTTAACCATTTTGGCTTCACTTCCTCTAGCTGTGAAAAGGGGCAAGGCTGTGCACAGGTGGAGCTGTAGTGAGAAAGATGAGAAAGCCTTGCACAAACAGGAGCCTGCTGCAGCGTGTGGAGCTGTCTGTCATTGCTTAGAGCCAGCTGGAGTCCAGGCCTGAGAGCACCGGGCCTCAGAAACATGTTAGGACGGGACACAGGGGTAAATGTAGATGCCCTTGGGGCTGGCTCCCTCTCTCAAGGCTCCAGGTGAGGCATGTGGCCTTCAGCAGGGCTGAGAGCTTGACTAGGACAGGTCTGGGCTGGGAAATAAGGACTGTGAGCTGCCCAGAAATATCTTCCCTGCACCAAACCCCCAGAAGCGGTGGTTTCCCGGGGCATGCTGGGAAGGCAGAGCAGCTGAAGCAGGGAGTCTGGGGTTGATGTGTATAGGAAAGAAACTATCGCATGACTGTGCCTCTTATTTGTCCTATCAGGCCACAAGTCTCTGAAGGTTGCTTTATCCTGATCACACCCTCCCCATGTTGCAGGCCACAGGGTGGGAGCTCTGGAAACATGTAAATTGGGGTGAAGGGAAGGGAAGGGTTCACACTGGTCTGACTTGATGGGTAGCCTGGATTAGATGATGATCTTCCCCCAAGTCTAGGTTTACCCAGAATTCATACCACAGAATCCATTCCTGCCCACCCCTGCCTCTGAGGAGACACGGAAGTGTGGGGAGGAACAAGCCCATGTTTTGGAGGTTGTCAGATGTGTGTTCAAATCCTGGCACCGCTGTCTGCAGGTGCCAAAAGACGCCTTCCTATCTCATGACCTCTGTCCCCTGGCCAGGGCAGGTGGCTGGATCCACTAAGCAGGATATTGCAATAAACTTAAACCAAAAAAAAAGATAGAGATAGGACTGGGGAGAGGGCTCAGCCAATAAAATGCTAGTCCTGTGAGCACAGGGTCCGAGCTGGATCCTCAGAATCCACATTTAAGAAGCCACACAGAGTGGCACACTTGTAATTCCAGCACTGTCGAGGCAAAAATAGGAGAATTCCCAGGGTTCTCTGCCCAGTCAACCTAGCCTACGGGGTGAGCCCCAAGCCAAGAGGGACCCTTCTCTAAAAAAAAAAAAAGGTGGACAGCACCTTGGGCCTCCACATGCACATACTCACTCACATGAATACATACATACATACATACATACATACACACAAACACATATACAAGTACAAATCACCAGCATGTCATTGTTTATTGGTTTATTGGTTTTCTTGCCAGCATGTAAGCCCCATGATGCTGGGACTTGCTCTTAGACACTGCTGCACCCCAGCACCCAGGATGGCCCCTGTGTTCAGCAGGAGCTCCCTAAATAATCATTGGTGGGTAGAATGGATTTAATGGCAGTGAACAGTTGTCATTACTGTTGTAATATGTGTTCAGATGGGAAGCATTGAAAGTTCATGGTGGCTGGGAGAGATACTTTGGAAAATGAGATAGTCTCTAGGGCTGACACAGACTCTGTGGTTATCTGTCTACCAGGCAATGGAGGGTGCCAGACCAGCTGGGCTTTTCTAGACCAGGGGACAAGTTCTACATGGCCATGAGCACGTACCATGCGAGGGACAACAGAGGACCCTGGGCCCATTAGAGCCCCATGCATTCTGTCCAGTGTGGCTCCCTGTGCTGATAGCCAGGTGGGAATGCAGGTCCCATTTGCCAGTGCAACTGATTTTCAAAGAGAAATTTAAAAATCAAGTGGAGAGAATTTCATTTTAAAGGAAAAAAAAAGATAGAGAAAAAGAGCAAACAAAATCCATCCATGGGCTGGGAGGGGCCATGTGATTGTCTGATTGTCTCAGACAATGTGGCCAGTAAGACCCCTAAGAATGATCTCCACGAGGGTCCCTGTCCATGCTTCTCTAGAAATCCCTGTCCCTTATACATGAGACTCAGCTTGCTGGAGAAGCTGATATACCATCCAGATAAGAAGACCAAGGTCACACACAGCAAGGACTGAAGCCGCCTCCTGAGTTGCTGGTAGGTCCACTCCCCTGGGCCTGCTGTGTGCTCAAGTCAATATTCATTCACCATCCTCTCTGTGTGACTTTGAGTACAGCCTTCCAATTCTGGGCCCAAGTTGAAAAATGGGCCCCCACCTAACTTCATAGGGACAGTAGAGAAATCAAGGGAGAGAGTAAAAAGAGAAGTGTGTCTGAAAATAGAAAGTGCTTTACATTTCTGGGCGTGGTCATCCTTGTTTTCATTATTATTATGAGCAAAACCCTTTTGTCAGAGCAGAAGGGTGCCTGGGACCCAGAAGCACAGACTCCACAGACTTCACAAGGAAGATCTGGTTCAGCCTCTTAGGCCTCATCACAGAGGGACATGTGCTCACCAGCTCCAGGACAGGCCTTCCTGGGACACAGGAACTATGTGACCTCCCCCAGCTACCTGGTATCCAGCTCTGTGAGGGCCCCAGGCAGACCCTCTGTGTTCTCCTAGACAGAGGCTTCTAGGAAAACACATGAACCCAGGATACATGTGCTGCCGAGGAAATAGAGAAACTATATAAATAACATAAATACTTTCCCATATATCTTAGCTATATAAATTATTTTCTTAACTCTATACATGTGAGGTAGACAGGAATACCCTGTGAGCATCTCCCTTAAAGCTGCAGACTGAGGGGGCTCCAGCATGGTTATGATGGATCTTCAGGGGAAACAGGAAGAAAAAGGCCTGGGAGAAAGGAAGGAGAAGGCGAGGAGGGGGCCTGACAGAGGGTGCCCTGGGACATCAGCATTAGTGGCCAGCCACAGTCTAAGCTTCAAGTCCAACTTTGATTGATCCTCCTGCACTCCCAGACCTGCTGGATGTAGAGTTCAGGGTGCAGGTGCTTTGAGGATTGGTCAGGGTGTTCGGGTCCCCAAGTTGTTCCAAGCCCCTCTTCCTGCTTGTATGGCCATCTGCCAAGGCAGAAGCAAGTAGAGGTCAGAGAAGAAGAGGACACATCAGGCTGCCAGGGAACAAGTCTCCGTGTAGTAGAAAACAGAAAACCAGCCCTCAATTCATTTTTTCTTCTGCCAAACGAATGGTGGCCAGGCTTCTTGGGTTAGCAAACTTTTCCACGGAAGGGTCTCAGGTCCTTGTGGCTTTTCCTTAGAGCCTATGCCATCGAAGATCCTCCTAGTGTCCTCGGGCTACCCTGAGTCACTGAAGATGGGTGGCCCCTCCAGGGCTACAGAGGTCATGGCCACAAAGCTTCTTTGCTGGAGTTGGCATCAGCGAGGTTACTGAACATCCACTGATTCTGAAGTTTCCTGTTCCATTGGAGGGGCAGCAACCCTGGGTTCAGGATGGAAGGAAGCTTACAGGAGGGTGTGGCCCAGCTAGCCAAGCGGCCAAGGGCTTCCCGAAGGAGGTCACTTCCTCCCGGCTGGCCTCAGGCCTCCAGCAGAGTGACCCCGGTGAGGTCTTTGTCCTGGCCTGGAGAAATATGCAGTACTCCATGGGAAGCCTGTGCCTGGCTGGGCTGCATGTATGCATCTGTGCAAGCCTGTACGTGTACATAGGTTTCTCTCCTTCCACAGGGGCGGGGGGGGGGGCTCAGTCTGGGGAACTGGAAATAGCCACAGGATCTAAAGAAATTAGCAGTCACTTCTATTCCTCTGGTAGGAGTCCAAGTGAAGAGTCATTAATAAATGGGGGGGGGTACTGAGGAAGCAGACATGGCAAAGGCTCGACCAGAGCATTTGATAAGCATCCTTGAGAGTGGAGATTAATCAGAACTGTGGCCCATGGGCCAACCCTTCTTCTATGTTACTGACATCAGCAGGTTTGGGAGGCTTCATAGCCCAGGTGGACCCCTAGTCACAGGGAGCTAATAGAACACACTCCAGGGTGGGCTGAAACACTGAGCGTCCTATGTTTCTCCTGGGCACCAGGAGACTCCCACCCTCCTCCTCTGGGCTGTGATTAAAGGTTCCTTTGTCCATTGAGGAAAAGGAAAAGGATCACTGTCTCCATGTTCAACCGTAGTTGCATCATCTGAGTCCCATGGTATAGACTGTCCTGTACCCTTCATATGTGCATCAGGGTGTCTCATAGAGCAGGGTTGGATGGCTGTGGAGGACTCAACCCTCAAGACAAGGAGACAAGGAGGCAGTCCTGAGTGCCAGGACATTGGGCTTCCAGGCGTGGGTTCTGCGACTTGGTCCACCCAAGCCTAGAAAACTTTCCTTGCTCTCAGCAAATAGTTCTGTACAGTCTCCAGCACAGCAGGGCCAGCAGGACCAGGCATGCATGTGCTCTCCAGAGCTCCCTGCCGTAGAGTGGAGCCATGTCCGGCTGGATGGCCAACTGTGCTCCAGCTGTCCTGCCGCCCTCCTCTGCGTCCTCCCAGCAGCTTGCTGGCCTTGAGGTGGGACAACTTCTCTCTCCTGCTACACCGCCTTCTCCTCACTCACACTCATATGTATTTTCTCTCTTCTCAGTCTGCCCTCCTCCTCCAAGTCCAGGCTGGGGATCTTGGGGCTTGGGGACAGAACTTTGATTCCCTCTGCTGAGTATTGAAGAAGGAAGAAGACTGGTTGAAGGTTTGAGGGAGCAGGGGAAAGAGAGAAGAATGGCACAGTCCTGTGCAGGACATACACATCGGCATGTGCTTGCACACCATCAGCAGGAGTCCTGGCAGCGCCTCGGGCTCACCTGGTAGCAGCCTAGCGCTTACAGGTGTACACAAGCTCCTGCTGCGCGCACTGCTGGCACTCCACGTAACAGCACCACTGCACCTGGCAGTGGCAGGAGAAGGCCACCAGACGGCTCTGGGTGTCATAGCCCCGCCCACAACACAGGCTGCTGCAGCTGGCATCTCGGGAGCACACCCTTCCAGCTGTGCCTGGAGAATACTTGCTGGGCCTGCAGAAGCTGGGAGAGTCCTCCATGTATACCAGGTCCCCTGGCCCGGGGGGCAGGCCCTTAGCTGGGCCACCTGGCTTGGCAGGTGCCCATAGCTCCAGGCGGCCCAAGGCCTCATTGGTGGCACTAGATACCTTGACAGCTGTGTCATAGCGCAGCTTCAGCACCTGGCCCGTTTCTCGGAATGGGGAGAGCTGTTTCCAGCAGGTGCGCACTGCACAGGAGCCTGACACGCCATGGCACTTGCAGGTGGTTCTGAGGCCACTCTTCACAGCCTGTAGAGAAAAGCAGAGTTGAGGCCTAGTCAGTGGCCTGCAGCCTACCAACCCACAATGCCAATCACAAGCAGGGACTAGAGCCTCCCTTGAGGCACTTCTGAGCAAACTGGGGGGGTCTTCCTTCGTCTGGGCAGTGCACACCTTGCCAAGGGTGATGTGAGCCAGATCTCAGCTCCCAGTTCTTTCCCTGGGCCCAGAGTTCAGGTGGACTGTACAGCCTGCACAACTGAACACAGAAGCCTTGATTTACTCAAGCCAGAGATGAGGACAGAGAGTTCAGTTTCGTAAAGAATTGGAGCACTGGGCTCCCCATCTTCCTGCTCTATTAGAACTAGATAGAGATTTTATTGCTCTCAGTTCTCTCGCCATTGCGTGACCCTTCGCCTCTTGGGCCCCCTCTCCCTTGTACTCACAAAATGGAGGTAATTCAATGATTGTACCAGATCAAAGTTGTCCAATGATGTTGGCTTTGACCTTGGAATGGAGACTGTTCTCCAAGCACATTCCTGCTTTATCAAGGCCTGGGGCCAAGACTTGCTCCACTCTAATGGTGCCCAAGATTCTGTACCCTTAGTGCTCAGTAATGTTCTGGAGAAGCTCATCTGAAGGGGTGAAGTGTCTGGGGCAGGGTGCTGGCCTCCCATGGATCTTGCTCCCTGACTCTGCACCCTACCTGTGGTAGTGCTTTGGGCAACAGGGTATTCACTCACCTTGATGCCAACATGAGTATTGTGGGCATCAGCTCGAGCCCGTAGGTCTTTGCTTCCTCTCTTGGGTCCCAGGAAGTTGCTCAGAAACTTGGTGCTGTATTTGAGGTTATCACCACACACACCCCACTGCCAGGCCTGCCGACTCTCCAGGCCAGGGGAATCATCACAGGTGCAGCGCTCCATACGCCCAGCACTGCAAGCCCGGGCCAGTGCGTGCGTGAGGGCGGCGGCTGAAACCGCATACAGGAAAGCTGTCTCCTTGAAGCCTGGGCAGGAGGAGAGGAAGTTCAGAGGCCATCTGCAGCCCTCTGAATGCAGGTGTGTAGTGAGCAGGATCAGAGCGTGAGCCCAAGGACATAGCTGTGTGAGGTTCCCCTGTTACCTGCCCTTCCAACTCAAGCTGCATTCTGAGCAGCTTCTTAAATGGCCTCTAGATTTCTTCTAGAGTGTGAACGTGTGCCCAGCTCCACGGAGGGCTAGTTTGAACCACCTGTTTCTGGGGCCCCCGAGAGAGGCCCCATGGACTTCTCGGCTTCCTGGTGTGTCTCAAATGTCCTTTTCCACCATAAAGAAATGACTCACCGGGCGTGGTGGCACACACCTTTAATCCTAGCACTTGGGAGGCAGAGGCAGGTGGATCTTTGTGAGTTCAAGGCCAGCCTGGTCTACAGAGTGAGTTCCAGGACAGCTGGGGCTACAGAGAGACCCTGTCTCGAAAAAGACCAAAAAAAAAAAAAAAAGAAGAAGAAGAAATGACTCTAAGGCAGAGCGTTTGTGTGAGGTGGGGTTCTTGCTTGATTTCTAGCAAGTAGTAGGACCACCGATATGCTCACACTGTTAGAAGGGGGCCAAATATGCCCCCCCAGGCTCACTGTGTTCTGCTGTCAATGTACCCTAAGCACTGGGCAACACCTGAAGGCAGAAGGAAGCAGGCTCTGAGCTCAGCCCAGACCATCCGTGCAGTAGAAGGCAGCTGGCCTACAGCAGGCCTGGCCACACAAATAACCATCACTGCATTTTCAACAAAAGTCTCCATTATAGATCCAAGCATGGTGGCCTATAATTCCAGCGCTCGAGAGGCTGCGGCAAAACAGTTACTGAGAGTTTGAGGCAAGTCTGGGCTATAGAATGAGCTCCAGGCCAGCCTGAGCTATAGTGACCTTGTCCCAAAAAAACAAACAACGATAATAAAAGTCCCCACGTCCCTTCCACATGGCATTGGAGTCACAATCGGGCCTGTTTCCTCCTTCTAGAAGGTGCACTACTTTCTAAGCCTGCCAGGTCACATTCAGCTCGAAGCTCCAGCCCCTCACACAGTGCTTGGTTTGTTGTGAGCCTCTGCAGATGCTTTCCAGATGGATGAGAAAGAAGTGGGAGGCAGGTGGGAAGGGAAGGAGGGAATAACATATCAACAGATGTGATGAGCAGAGACAGGTGAACACAGACAAGCCAATCTGCCTGTCTTTCACAATTGGACCACTCGGTAGTATGGCTGGGCCACCTGCCTCCTCTATTATCTGTTCCAAGAATGCTGTGTCCTTCTCTCTCTGTATCCTTGCTCCTCTGCTGCCCTAACTAAACTATTTGCCTTCAACAGACCCCTTCTAACTCCTCAGGGCTCTTCTTATTTGGGGCTGTGCCATGGTAGTCCAAGCAATGAAGCCATCCCACCTACTGCCTACCCTCTGCCTCCCTCCCTCCCTGTCAGCTTTCCTAGTCCTCCTCTTCCCTCTCAATCCTTCCAAACCCCTTCCACCCTCTCGGTCCTCTTCTTCCCTTTCAATTCTCCTCCTCCCTCAGTCCTCTTTGCCCTCCTCTCTACCTCTCTTGAGCAGGCCAGTCCTCCCCTCCAGGCTGCAGTTCCAGCGCTCCTGTCGGAACTGGAACTGGCATTCCAGCAGGCCGAGGTGTGCGGCATCCCTCAGGGTTTCAGCCAGGCCAGGCTCCCTCCGGCAGAGCTGCTTCTGGCGACGGGACAGCTTCAGCAGGTCACACTGCTTCAGGTGGGCGCCACCCTGCGCTGGGGCTGCTGCTGTGCCCAGGCCTGGGAAGGGTGTCAGGACCTCACGCCCGGTCAGGCTGGAGAGGCCAAGAAGGCAGATAGTGAACCTCGGGGGTCCTAACCAGGGACAGCAAAAGATGGCCACCCCTGAGGATGCAGGGCAGGGAGAGGAAGAGTTTCTCTTAGGTGCTTTGCTTACTGAACTTAATGGGTGTCAGACCAGTCTCAGAGGGATTGTGCTTCCATTTTACAGAGTAGAAGCTTTGGTTTCCTTTTCTGTATACATGGAGATTGAGTCCTTCCATCTCCCCTGAGTGCTGGGGGAATTTGTAGTAAGAACTGGCCTGGAACACCCAAGCTTTCCAGATTCCAATCTCTGTACTTCAAAAAAATACTTGTAATTATTTAATATGTGTGACTGTTTGCCTACACACACATATGTGCACAACATGCATGCCTAGTGTAGGCAAAGGCCAGAGGACAGTGCTGGCTCCCCTGGAACTAGAGTTATAGACAGTTGTGAGCTGCCCTGTGAGTTCTGGGAACCAAACCTGGGTCCTCTGCAAGGGCAGCAAGTGCTCTTAACGCTGAGCCCTCTCTTCAGTCCCCGTGTCTGGTCTCTGCTCTTATCTGCCCTAGTTTCCCAACTTGATCAAGTAGAAGTCATCTGGGGTGCTTAGCAGAGATACAGATTCAGGCTGGATGTGGAGGTGCATGCCTGCAATCCCAACACCTGGGAGTCTAAGGCAAAAGGACTGCCATGAATTCAGGGGCAGTAGGTGCACTGCTCATACGAACAAACACAGATTCCCCAAACCCATGCCTGGCAGCTCTGAGTCTCTAACTCTGGAGTAGGGCCTGGAGATCTCCGCATCTGCCACATTCCCTGGGCAGCTGCTGTGCTCAGGGAAGTTTGGAAAATGTTGCATGTGGCACTATTGGTCACTTCCTGTAAGGGGAGTGCTGCCTTCCTAGGAAGCAGTGAGCACAGGGGGTGCAGATGGGGAGTAAACATCAAGACAAGGTCCCCATATCCCTCTCTCCCTTACATTATATCACTGCCCAAGTAAGCACATGACAGCCTAGCTTGTTTCCTGGATCCAGGCAGATCATCAACCATCTGGCCATTTGATACCTGGTACAAGAGAAGGCTGGGAAAAGGAAGAGGAGGAGGAAGGGAGAGGGGGAGTCTGACATTCCAGACTTCATGTTTTATATCCAAAGTCATCGATTCTAGAGTCAGGCTGCCAAATTCTAAGCATAACCCTGCCTCATCCATCCTCACTGCACGCGCGCGCAACCTTGAAGCTTTAGTTTCCTTCTCTGTATACATGGAGATTGAGTCCTTCCATCTCCCCTGAGTGCTGGGGAATTACATGGAAAGGCCACGCAGCCTTGCCTTCCTGCTGGCTTGGAGTTTCCTTCTCTCCCCTCGCAAGATGCCTTACATTCTAACTAGGCAGAGTCTCTCTTTGTCCTGACAGCAATCGGAGGCTTTGTGTGGATGGAGCGGGCTCCAGGGTGGAGGAAGTAGGTCCTTTATAGGACACAGCTGCCTCTCGGCCAGGGCAAAAGAGCAAAGGTGGAACGTGAAGGGGACTCTCTGAGCTCCCACTTGGATGTAGCACAGTTGTTCATATGCTACTGGCTAAGGTAAGCCCTGTGTCCAGGACCTAAGTCATCAGAGAGGCCTTTATCTCACAAAATCCACTGCTATTTGGGGTCACCTGCCTCATCCAGGACTTTTGGCTAAGTGCCACAGCCTCTCCATCTGCCTGGGGAGTAGGAAGCCTCACTAGATGATAGAGGTCCTGGCCAGGCCCCAGGTGCCCCTGTAGATTCCAAATCCATCAGGTGTGGCCAACCCTGCGTGGAGCATATCTCCGAAACACTGAGCACAGACAGATGCTATCGGCTCCTCCGGGCCCGGCCTGGACGATGCTCCCCTCCCAGACAGGGTGAGGGCAGGGGCCCGTTAACCATTAATCTGGGGGCAAATGGGTAAGTTTCCAGTCCACCAAGCAAGCCTACACCCAGACCCCTCCCTGCAGCCTGGCAGGAAACCCTCGGAGCTTGACCCTGGGCAGGCAGAAGCAGAGCCTGAGGTCAGCTCCTGCTGGCGAGGCCCCATCTTGACTGGCTTCCAGTGTGAAGGGCAGTTCCAGGGCTACAGAGAACACAGGAGGGAATAGTCATGCAGCACCTAAAAGGTTCTCCTTTCCACACCAGGGGCTGGTGCGAGGGACAACTTTGTCTCACATAATTTCTATTTCAAAAATTGGGACTTTCCCTGTAGAGGCTGATGGACATACCAGAGAAGAGAAGAGGATAATGGGAATTTTGGCCAATGAGGTTACATATCTTTTAAACCCTGTTTCAGATTCTATGGTAAGAATAATAGTTAGGGGGGCTGGAGAGATAGCCTAGCGGTTAAGAGTACCGACTGCTCTTGCAGAGGACCTGAGTTCGATCCCCAGCACCCACATGGCGGCTAAGAACCGTCTGTAACTCCAATTCCAGGAGAACTCCAGTTCCAGGGGAATCCGAGACCCTCTTCTGACCTCCTCGGCATTGCACGACATGGGTGCACAAACCTACATACAGACAGTACATTCATACACATACAAAAATAAATTTTAAAAAAATTTAAAAAAAGAATAATAGGGAGCTAGAGAGATGGTTCAGTGAGTAAAGAGGTTGCCATGGAAGCAGGAAGACCTGAGTTTGAATGTCCTGACTATATAAAGTCAGACATGGTAGCAGGCATCTGTAATCCCAATGCTCCTACAGTGAGATGGAAAGTGGAGACAGAAATATCTCACAGGCCAGCTAGCCTGGCACACACAGCGGCAAACAACAAAGAGACCCTGTAGAGACACCGTAGAAATCACAGACATTCTAAGCTCTCCTCTGACCTCCATACATGTATCATGGTACACACCCTCCCACACTCATACACAACATACATGCATACACATCATACATACACATACAAAAGGATAATAGTTAGGGCTGGGATGTAGCTTAGTTGATAGAGTCTTTACCAGCCATGCAGGAAGCCCTGGGTTAAGTCCCCAGTACCAAAAAACACTATCGGACATGGTCCAAGGGCATCCTAAGTGACATAATAAGTTCTAGGACTGGGGTGTAGCTCAGCTCAGTGGTAGAGTTCTTGCCTAGCTTGAGCAAGAGCAAGACTCTAGGTTCGATCCTCAGTACTGCAGAAAAATAAATAAAACAAGATAAAAGTAACAGCTATTGTTATTTTATCATTATAATAGTATTACATGTCATAATATGTAATACATTAAAATGTTTCACTTTTTGGTCTTTTTGAGACAGGGTCTCCCTTTAGTCCCAGCTGGTAAAATTTTTTTTTATTATTTATTTTTGTATGTGTATGAATGTACTGTCTGCATGCAGGTCTGTGCACCCGTGTCGTGCAATGCCGCGGAGGTCAGAAGAGGGTCTCGGATTCCCCTGGAACTGGAGTTCTCCTGGAATTGGAGTTACAGACGGTTCTTAGCCGCCATGTGGGTGCTGGGGATCGAACCCGGGTCCTCTGCAAGAGCGTCGGTGCTCTTAACCGCTAGGCTATCTCTCCAGCCCCTGACTGAGGCCTTTAAATTCTTAAATTATGGGGGCTGGGAGTTGGCTCGGTGGTTAAGAGTACTGGATGCTCTTACAGAGCACCCAGCTTCAATTCCCAGCAGTCACATAACAGCTAACAACTGTCCATAACTCCAGTTCCAAGGAAATCTGTGTCCTCTTCTGACCTCCATGGGCATTGCACAACATGGGTGCACTTACACACATGCAGGCAATACACTCATACACACAAAATTCAAAAATAATAAATAAAATACTTTTAAATTCCTATATTATGGTCAAATAAGTGGATCTATTATCATCCATTCTTTCTGTCTCTCATGGTTACCATATGGACCTTGTCCATCATTGTATGTAATGTGACCATGCCATTCTAACTAGATCAGTGATGAACACTTCAAGTGAGCCAATCAGTGTTCTCTCTGAGAATCTGGAATTTGGAGGAAGATAACAAGCTCTTGCTTTCCTCCCTTTCTCTATTTGGGCGACTAAGCCTGGGACCCAGAAGATAAACAAAGGAAGCTGAGCCAAGGGGTGGTGGAGAAGATGAAGGAACCCCAAAGTCTTCCTCAGGGACTCTATGGTCTTGCCTAACACCCCACTTCCACCCCCACTGCCCCAACCTGCAATGTGGAGTCCAGGCTGAGAATTGCTTGGTCTCACTAAGGTCACTGTTGTTCATTGTAACATGTTGCAGCTGGCTACAAAGGAACAGAGTTCCCTGGGCTGCACTCATGAGCCAGGCTCTGCAGATGTTCTTCTACTCATCAACAGGCACCTGCATTTTAATTTCATGTAATAGACCCTGAGATTGATGGCTCCAGAAGTCCAGTATAAAGTTCGTTAATTTTATTATCGGTAATGACACTTAGTAGTGATTAATGGTCAGGAAAGGCAGCCAACCGCACAGAGGCCTCAGGCCTGGCTGGACCCTAGTCTACCCACAGCTGCTCTCAAAGAAGGCTCCCCAGCACTGTCATAGGATCTCCAGGGGCCTAGGAGGCTCCTAGGACCAAGTGTACCTTTTATATATTTTCTATGCTATAGTTTGGAATCACTCATCGTCTAAAGAAAGTACCAGGGCTGGAGAGATGGCTCAGCGGTTAAGAGCACTGACTGCTCTTGCAGAGGACCCAGGTTCGATTCCCAGCACCCACATGGCAGCTAAGAACTGTCTTTAGTGCCAGGCGTGGTGGCGCATACCTTTAATCCCAGAACTCAGGAGGCAGACGGATCTCTGTGAGTTCAAGGCCAGCCTGGTCTACATAGCGAGCTCCAGGCCAGCTGGGACTAAAGGGAGACCCTGTCTCAAAAAGAAAGAAGAAAGAAAGAAAGAAAGAAAGAAAGAAAGAAAGAAAGAAAGAGAGAGAGAGAGAGAGAGGGAGGGAGGGAGGGAGGGAGGGAGGGAGGGAGGGAGGGAGGGAGGGAGGAAGGAAGGAAGGAAGGAAGGAAGGAAGGAAGGAAGGAAGGAAGGAAGGAAGGAAGGAAGGGAGGGTACCATGACAGCAAATTGAGGAAAAGGCTCAGCTATTTCCTTATCAGGGATAGGGATGGCCTGTTTGCCTTCCATTCCATGTCATCTGCTGTGGAAAGTTCTGCCTGACCCCAGAAAAATCCTGGGCCTTGCAGAATCCCACCCCTTTAGTGGCCAGCAGGTATAGTGATCAGTCTCTGGCAGCCCAGGTCCTAGATCCCCGCTTCTGATCACCCACATGTCAGCTGATTCACATGGAAATGAGACAGACAACTGGAGAAGCTCAAGTGAGCTTCATTTGTTTTATGAATCCATATTAAAGAAGCCTGTGAGGAAGATACTGCTCTGCGTCAATCAGAAACCTACACACAAGTACCAGTATACAACCAAGGAAGTACAACTAGTGAGCATGCTGAGTAGCCTTTGGGACAGTGGGAACAGCAATTCCTTAGGGCTTCTGCTTGACTTCTGAGCCTTTGGGACCCCCATCAGGGTGCACCTCCTGTGGTACCTGCTGGTCTCCCCGCTCCTGTCCTCCTCACCCCACCCTCAACACGGCTAACTCCTGGCCTTGTTCCTTATCAAAGCAGCAGCCCACATGAGCAGCTTCCTTCTCTCCTCATCACCAGCAGGTTCTGCTCCCACATGAGCAGCTTCCTTCTCTCCTCATCACCAGCAGGTTCTGCTCCCACATGAGCAGCTTCCTTCTCTCCTCATCACCAGCAGGTTCTGCTCCCACATGAGCAGCTTCCTTCTCTCCTCATCACCAGCAGGTTCTGCTCCCACATGAGCAGCTTCCTTCTCTCCTCATCACCAGCAGGTTCTGCTCCCACATGAGCAGCTTCCTTCTCTCCTCATCACCAGCAGGTTCTGCTCCCACATGAGCAGCTTCCTTCTCTCCTCATCACCAGCAGGTTCTGCTCCCACATGAGCAGCTTCCTTCTCTCCTCATCACCAGCAGGTTCTGCTCCTCTGCTCACAGCATCTTGAGTCTATGGTTCCTAGTGCTTATGTCACAGATAAGAAAGGTCTTGGGCTGGAGAGATAGCCTAGCAGTTAAGAGCGCCAACTGCTCTTGTAGAGGACCTGGGTTCGATCCCCAGCACCCACATGGCGGCTGAGAACCATCTGTAACTCCAATTCCAGGAGAACTCCAGTTCCAGGGGAATCCGACACCCTCTTCTGACCTCCACAGCATTGCACGACATGGGTGCACAGACCTGCATGCAGACAATACATTCATACACATAAATTAATTAATTAATTAATTAATTAATTAATTAATTAATTTTAAAAAAGAAAGGTCTTTCCCGGGGTGGGGGTGGCACATGCTTTTAATCCCAGCAGTCAGGAGGCAGAGGAAGGAGGATCTCTGTGAGTCAAGGCCAGCCTGGTCCACACAGTGAGTTCCAGGCTAGCTGGGGCTACAGGGAGACCCTATCATAAAAAGACAAAAACACACACAAAAAAGAAAGAAAATAAAATTCTTCCCTGCCCCCTACAATGAGACGACCTCTGGCTTGAAAGCCCAGACACTGTTGCCCTTTGGAACAAGAGAAGCCAAAGGTGCCCTGAGGGCTTCATCTCATCTGCATCCCTAGATCTCCTCTGTCCACTGTGGGCCCTACCTGCCCCTCCTCTTCTACACTTTCCCTCTCCACAGATCTAGATAAAGTTGCCCTATCAGGTGGTCCTGGGGAAGCCTTGTGGGGGGGCAGTTATGTCTACTGTCAGCAGGACCCTAGGGACTATCCAACACCCGCCAAAAGAAGTAGAGCTCACCCTTCGGTAACCACTGACCAGCACCTGGAGCATGGGGACCCCAGGACCTCATGTCCCCAAAGCCATTCTAGCCTGAGTGGTCTGGTCCCAGATCTTCCTCTCATTCAGAGGTGACCTCGTGGATCACCTCATCCTCATCCCCAACCTCCTTCTAAGTACACATGCCCAGAGCCAGCCTGCCTAGGTATGAGTCCCACATCTAGCTCCTGCTAGTGGACCATGTTGGTGAAGCCCTTCGCCTCTGGGCACCTGATCTGTGAGATGCAGACAGTAAGAGAGTCTGCCTCGCAGAGCTGTTGAGAGATCATATGAGATGGTGGGTGGTATGGGAAGCTCTTGAAATGGTGCCTGGCATACTGTATGCTCCAGATAAATGTGGTTGCTATTAAGCACCAACTGTGGACCATGCACAGTATGGCATGTAAGGACGGGGTCTTGCCCTCTAGAAGTTCACAGCCTGAAAGGAACTTGGTTGGACCTTGGAGTCATCTAAACTCTTTCATAGCCCACCCTGCCAGGGAAAGAAGAAAGCTCTGATTTGGCCTGGCAGCCTGAGGAACAATCAGTAGCTGAATTCCCAGCCCAATCTAAGTGACAGCCTGATCTTGGCCAGTCCCATCCTGCCAGTGGCAGAAAGAGCACTCCAGGCTATGAAAGACAGCAGATATACAGCTTCTTGTCACCCGAGGTGCTAGATGGGATTCCAGTCCCACGTCTACCTGTTTCTACTCCAGTGGATCTGTGGGTTCCAGCAGAGGTTTCTCCAGGATATGGGTGGCCTGGTACCAGAGCCCATGCCAACTGTGGGCCTCTGTCTGGGAAGCAGGAAAGCCTGAGTTGCCTGGGGCCTTGGCCTGGGCCCTGCAGAGCCACATTAGATGCTCTTGATAACAGCTTCCGCTGCAGGGCCGTTTGCATGGTCAGTGCTCCCTTTGTGCTTTCATCTTGAGCATCTTGGCCCCCACCCTGGCCCTCACTGAGCCACTACACACTCCCACACCCACATGTACACTCCCATGCTGTGCACACACTCTCACACTTGCTCACACACTGCCCGCTCCTCTTCTCTCCCTAGCAGGGGACAGCTCTATGGGGACAGCACCTGCCTGGACAGAGATGGCACCAGTGTCCGGCTATGTCTTCTTCAGAAAGGGCATCCAACAGCCACCTCGGCCTTTTTACTCTGACCCTCATCATGCCGTGCTGGGCAGCACTGCCCTTTCATCTTTGGACCCCTTTCTGTGAGGCTTCTAGTTCACCTTGGACACCCCCCCCCAAAGACATCTGGACTGTGCAGTCTAAGCTGACTCAGTGGATGCCATTCTACCTTTCAACTCTCTCCAGTCCTTCCTTCCACACTCACTCATTCACTCACTCCTTCATCCAAGCCTCTCTCATGATGGGTCCATCCACGCACGGAAACAAGCTCACTCAACAGTGCCCCTTCCTGGCTGCACTTCCTGCCCCCTCTACAATTTAACCCTGGACACAGGGCCTGGTTCCCGATTCTGTCCCTCCTCAGGGAGAAAAAGAGCCAGCCCAGCTGTGGGCTTTGTCTCTCCACTTCCTGTCTCCTGGGACTGTATGCTGAGGATGGCATCAGGGAGAGGCTGGCTGAGCTGAGTGGGCAGAGGCATCTAGCCGCGCAAACAGTGCATTTTGCATCTCAACAGTCTCCTGATTTAGAGCTGCTGGTTCAACATCTGCAGAGGAAACACTCCCATCCTCTACCCCTCCCTCTGCATGGACAGAAGCCGGGAAGGGAGGCCTTTGTCCCTGGCCTGCATCCCTCGGGTGGCACAGTGGCCACAGAGAATCCAGCCATTCCTATGCAGAGGGACCCTTGGCCTCTACGGGACGGTTACTAGCATTGTCCAGGGCTTGGCTGGGTGCAGAGAGACACCACTGGGACCATGACAAGTGAAGCAGGAGATGCCCTCTCATCTGGCCCAGAGGTTTTGGTCCAGGGAGGTTCCAAGAGACCTATGGAGACAGGGAAAGAAGGTAAGAGGTTTGCCAAGTGGGCAAGTCTCTGCTTTGACCCATCTGGTGCCCAAGGGATTCATGCAAGGTTTATCATTCCAGGTGAAAAAGGTAGCTGTAAGCCGGGCGTGGTGGTGCACGCCTTTAATCCTAGCACTTGGGAGGCAGAGGCAGGTAGATCTTTGTGAGTTCAAGGCCAGCCTGGTCTACAGAGTAAGTTCCAGTCAGCTGGGGCTACAGGGAGACCCTGTCTTGAAAAGACAAAAAAAAAAAGTAGCTGTGATGTGCCTTACACTTTCTGGAAGTTTCTGCTTTAAGCCTGGATCTAGGGAAGCAAAATTAGCTATTGTCGCGGCCAGACAGGTGCAGGGAACACAAGGCAAACAGGTGTTCTGAGAAGGAGGTCTCTAAGAGATGGAACCTCAAGAAGGGAAAGGAAGATTCTCCGTTTAAAAAGCATTTCCCCATTTAGTCTCTTCAGCCAAAAGTCAGACGCTAGGCTCACATAAGTATCCTTCTATTCATACTAAAGTGTGAGAGTGGGGGCTGGAGAGATGGCCTAGCGGTTAGAGCACCGACTGCTCTTGAAGAGGACCCGGGTTCGATCCCCAGCACCTACACGGCGGCTAAAAATCGTCTGTAACTCCAATTCCAGGAGAACTCCAGTTCCAGGGGAATCCGACACCCTCTTCTGACCTCCGCAGCATTGCACGACACGGGTGCACAAACCTACATGCAGACAGTACATTCATACACATAAATAAATAAATTAAATTAAAAAATAAAGCGTGAGAGTACAATTCCAGTGTCTAAGAAATAACCTTTTAGATAAAGGATGGTCAAAACGGAGTGGAGGAAGGAAGGGGGGAGAGAAGAGACAGAGACACTGAGAGACAGACAGAGACAGAGAGAGCCCAGTCTTCAGTCTAGCCCCAAAGACAAGCTTTGCCAGCTTCTTGGGTTCACAGGCCCAACTCTAGGAGGAACAATTTCAGGGACATGGGGAGGTGGAGGGGGAAAGCTATGGAGAAAGGCAAGTGTTCACAGCTGTCCCCCCATGACAGGAACACAGCCCCCTCCCCCAGTTCTACCCCAACTGTGGGATCCTGGCTCCTGGACTGGGTCTCTCAGGTAGAACATGTCGACCAACTCCCTAGCTTGGCAGGCTCCAGGGTGCAGCCTGACTCCGGCACCCTCTCTCTGGGCGGGGGCTAGGGCTGGAAAGATCCATGCCTGTGCATGCTCACTTGGGGATGAGGACAGTCTGCTGCCTGCTGGCAGGGGGCTCAGGCAGAGATGTCACTTGTCCACCTGCAGGACCCAGGGATGGCTACAGCTATTACAGCCTTCTCTGCTCCAAGGCGAGCAAGAGGCTCCCACCTGCACTGAGAGCTGCCTCTGAACACCTGAGGAGGCCCAGAGTGACCCAGGGTGGCTTGACAGGGAGGAAAATCAGGGTATTTTCTTGGGAATGGAGCAGGACTGTAAAGGTTTCCTACCTTCTTAGACTGTCCTGACCCCAGAGCTGGCCAGGGCTGAAGCAGAGGGCCACTCCCCACAGCCAGGCCAGGCTCCTCCTTGTCCACCTGCCAGGTATAACTCGACCCAACCTGGATGCCTTTCTTCCTGCAGTCACTCCTGCCTGGAAAGCCTTCATCCAGTCTCAAAGCCCTCATGTTCCCTGGAAGTTTTCCAGCCACTGCCTTTGAAAACACTTGACTCAGTAATGCAGGAAGTGGGAAAGATGACTCCGAAGTCTCCCAGGAGGGCCTCCTCGCGTGGCAGACCCATCTTCTCTTTCTCCATTTTGTACGTATAGTGCCATCAGTTCCGCATAGCTGACATTTTGTTCTTCCTTGGGACCGTGTAGTTTCTCCAAGTCACCTGAGAGGTCCTTGGTGGGGAAGCCATGGTTTCTTATCACCTGAGGTGGTTCTCCCCCAGCCTATCCCTCCCCAGCACAGATGCTCCTCAGATACCTGCTGCCTGCATCAGCATCCCCAGTGTTCAGTGTAGCACAGGCTCCCCCTCAGACTCCCCAGGACCCACTCTACTTACTGGCTTCCCTGAGGGCCTTATTTATAGGCTGCAAGAACCATCATCTCCAACCCTATAAACCTTCCCATGCTTTGGAAGACACTGGGAGAGCAGGCGGGAGCCTACCTATAGCCACACCCTCCCAGCTCTCACAGGGACCACTGGTACATGCTCTCTCCAAAATCAGACTTCAGAGCCATCTGACCCTGGTCATTCAGACCCTAAGCCCTGTGTATTCCCTGTGAGGTCTGAGAAAGCCAGGCCATGTCCCTCTGAACCTCAGCCTGGGGTTGAGAGGTACTAGAGTTCCCTTAGAAACCTACTGAGGGCTCAGCCAAGAAACTAACCCACATCTTTCTTTGAAACAGCTTAGGGGCTGGAGAGATGGCCTATCGGTTAAGAGCGCCGACCGCTCTTACAGAGGACCCGGGTTCGATCCCCAGCACCCACATGGCGGCTGAGAACCGTCTGAAACTCCAATTCCAGGAGAACTCCAGTTCCAGGGGAATCCGAGACCCGCTTCTGACCTCCGCGGCATTGCACGACACGAGTGCACAAACCTGCATGCAGACAGTACATTCATACACATACAGAAATAAATAAATTAATAAAAAAATTAAAAAAAAAAAAAAAAAAAAAAAGAAAAAGCTTAACGGGGGCTGGAGAGATGGTTCCCTGGAAAAGGAGCGTTGCTGCTCTTGCAGGGGACCCCAGTTCAATTCCCAGTACCCACATCAGGTGGCTAATAACAGCCTGCAATTCTAGCTCCAGGTTATTCCACACCCTCTTCTGGCCTCCATGGACAATGCACACATCTGGTGCACATGCCCACATACAGACACATGTGCATGTACATAAAATAAAAAATAAGTAAATCTTTTTTAAAAAAATAGCTTGTACCATCTCTCATGGTATCATGGGGTTCACAAACCTTTATCAGTAATCCAAACTCCAGAAAACTCAATGAACCCCAAAGGTTTATCACAACTGGGAAGAACCTGTAAAGCAGCAAGCTTGAACCACACCAGAGGTCAGAATAAAGAATATCCCAACCTAGACCCAAAAAAAAAAAAAAAAAAATAATAATAATAATTAGGCTGGGCATGGTGTGTTGTGGTGCCCTTTAATCTTAGCACTTGGGAGCAGAGGCAGGTGGATCTTTGTGAGTTTCAAGGCCAGCCTGGTCTACAGAGTGAGTTCCAAGGCTAGCTGGGGCACAGGGAGACCCTGTCTCGAAAAGACCAAAAAAAAAAAAAAAAAAAAGAATATCCCAACCTGTTGATGTTTCCTAAAAAAATTGTTGGAGTATGTGCGTGCATGTGTAGAGTACGCCTTAGGGGCAAGTGCATCCCATGACCTTTCTAAACTCAAGAGGTATTTTGAGTTCCAAACTGCACCTTGCCTGGGAGCTATTGTGATGTTTCAGCAGACCTCTGACACCCTTGCCCTACACGCAGCCTCTGTCTGGTGCTTCCAGCACTGACTGAAATGCACTGGCTGAAGTCCGTCCCAGCTTCTCAGCCTCTCAACCTTTAGTCTTCATCGTTCCAGTTCCGGGTCCAAGCTGGAGGTAGCAGTCTGACCTAAGTCCCTATCCTCTGCCAGCTCATCCCTGCCACCCATGAAATGCCCAGTGTGGCTGACCACAGGAGCCCTCTGCTCCATTTCATATCAGAGCTGACAGCAATCAGGGGATGGCACAGGCCCGGTGAAGCATGAGATGTTAAGTGTCTACAAAAGAGCACTTGCGATGAATGGGCACAGAGCAGGGTCCAGGGGAAGGGGAGGGGTAGCAAGAGAGAGTGAGCACTGTCCATCTAGACATTCACAGGACAAGGGTGACACCGAAGATGGGGGAGGAGACCCAGCCAACAACAGGACCCCCAAATCTATGCCCACGGGGAGCTATGAGAGAACCGGAGATGTATGTTTAAGATCAGGTAATAAGAGTGGAGGCTGGGGCTGGAGAGATGGCCTAGCGGTTGAGAGCGCCAACTGTGTGACTTTGGACATAGCACCTGGCCTCTCTGAGCTTTCCTCCCAGCCTCCCTTGGATGTCAGAGTTCAGAGTGGTAAAGTGACATGACTGACATGACTTGTGGAAAGTGGTGAACCTAGGAAAAATTCAATTTGCTCTCAATTGTATGACAGTTGGGATAAAGATGTAGCGAGGGTGGAACAGATGTTGCCAAAAACATTCCTTAAATCTGGATTCTCTCAGGCAGGCCTTTAGATTTCTTGGATGATTTATGCAGGGATAACATTTCAGCACTTTCATACACTTTTTTGGGGGGGTGGGCATTACTAGGAAGGGGAAGGCAAGCCATGCTCTTGGGATGAGTTCTACGACTGAGCCACATCTTGAGCCTCATGTGCATTTATTTAACCCTCACAACAACCTTGAAGATAAGGATTAACCCATTTTACTGTGGGAAGACTGAGGACAAAATGGCTGACTTTCCCTGGGTCATTTAGTAAGTCTCAGCAGAAGATCCTAACTCTGACTGTGTAGTCTGGAGCCTAGTACTGTCTTTAAGACACGATCTCACTGTGTAGCCCTGATTGGCCTGGAACTCCCAAGGTAGA
The DNA here is from genome assembly GCA_009823505.1 of Rhizomys pruinosus. Taxonomy (NCBI): domain Eukaryota; kingdom Metazoa; phylum Chordata; class Mammalia; order Rodentia; family Spalacidae; genus Rhizomys; species Rhizomys pruinosus. The sequence goes on along the minus strand of VZQC01008331.1, from coordinate 2,159,083 downwards.
TCAGGCTGGCCTTGAATTCATAAAGATCCTCCTGCCTCTACCTCCCAGGTGCTGGGTTGAAGGCATGTGCCAGCATGCCCAGCTAGTCCAGTCCTCTCTATGCTAGAGCCGGACCCTGGTTGCTTCCCATCCTGCTCAGGTGGACCCCAGCATGGGGTGACCCTTCCTGGTGCCCTGGCCCATCTCCTGAGACTACCCGTCTGAGCACATACTCCTGACGGCACTAACATCTCAATGCTCAGTTGACTCAGGCACCAGAAGATGCCTGTCCTGCTTCCCTTCCCCCTAGTTCCCCTCATTGTCAGAGAAAAGCCACCAGCATGCACTGAGGGTGCTGATTTGACCCAGAGCCCAAGACTGGACCACATGTTCTCAGGGGTCACAGCTCAGCTATAGATAGACACCCTAAAGTCCTTCCCACAGACACAATGATTCTTATCAGGAGGCTTGGCTTTTAATACACCACACAAAGCAGCAAAATTTCTTTTACCCTTTCCTCTTACCCTGTTTTTCTTAGGACTCCATTCCATTTCTAAAAGTAAAAGGGGAAATTAAATTAAAATGACACTATCTAATTGTGTAAAACACTGTAAAAATATCCTCCAAGATCCAAGCTGGGCATAGCAGTACCGGTAATCCCAGCACTCAGGAGCTAGAAGCAGGAGGGTCAAGAGCTCAAGGCCAGCTTTAGATATGTTATAAATCTGAGGCCAGCCTGGGCTACATGAGACCATTATCTCAATGCTCCCCCCCCCCAAAAAAAAGAATATCCCCAAGAGCTACACACTAAGAACTATAAAATATTGCGGAGGAAATGTACAAAGTCCCACATAGTCATACATGGACTGCTTGTGAAACAACCTACTGAATATTGGTAGAATTTCAATCTTCTGTAAATTGGTTTCTAGATTCAATATAGTCCCAGCCAAACTCCCAGCAGGCTTTTGTGTAGATGTTGACAAGTTAATACTAAAATTTATGTGGAAACAACAAAGGACTTAAACAGCCAGAGAAATTTTGTAAAAGATGTGCAAAGTTAAAGGACTTGTAGTTTAGCTAGAAGTGGTGGTGCATGCCTTTTCTTTAATCCCAGCACTCAGGAGGCAGAGGCAGAGGCAGAGGCAGGTGGATCTCTGTGAGTTCAAATCCAGCCTGGTCTACAGAGTGAGTTCCAGGCCAGCTGGGGCTACAGGGAGACCCTACCTCCCAAAAATTAAATAAATAAATAAAAAAAAATTAAAAAGAATACAACTCAGAAATAAAGAAGAAATAGCTACTGATATATACAATGATAAAGATAAATCTCAAAAATGTTACTTTGAGAGGCTGCAGAGACGGCTTGGTGGATAGGTGCACTGCTCAGCAAGCATGAGGGGCTGAGTTTGAATCCCTGGCTCTCACTCAAAAAGCCGCACTTGTCAATAACCCCAGCATTTGGGGGTGGAGGCAGGTGGATCCTGGAAGCTCACTGGCCAGCCTGCTAGGTGAAGTAGTGAGCTTCCAACTCAGTGAGACCTGACCTCTGCATGCATGTGTATGGGCACACATACCCACATACTCATGTGCATTCAAAACACACACACACACACACACACACACACACACACACTCACAATGTTATCTTGAGCAAAGGAATTTAGACCAGCACAAAACACTAGATGCTATATAGACCTGTTCACACAAATTTATATAACAGACAAAATTAATCCATGGTGACAGAAAGTGAGGTGGAATGAGGGGTGGAGAACTGATTGCAAAGAGGCACAGGGATCCTTTGGATGTAGTGAAAATATTCTGTATAATAACTGTGGTCACTACAGGGCTGGAGAGATTAAGAACACTTGGTGTTCTTCCAGGGGACCCAGGTTCAAGACCTAGCACCCACATGGCAACTCACAACCACCCAGAACTCCAGCCCCATGGGATCGAACACCCCCTTCTGGCCTCTGAGGGCATTGCATGACACAGGTGAGTTTATATACGTTCAGGCAAGACACTCATATGCATAAAATGAAAATAATAAATAAAATATTTAAATAACAATAATTGTGCTCACTTCCAATGTGTTACCCAAGTCTATCTGTTAGAGACTCAGTGTACTTAAAATGCATGCACTATATTACATGTAGTGAGAATGTAGGAAAAACACAGGTGATCTGTTTTGTCTTCCATGGATTCACAATGACTGCACCTGAATAGCCCAAGGGAGAAATGGTCTTGTAAGCTGGCCCACTGCTGGGTGGTCATCTGGGCTCTCTGAGGACACTGATGACAGGTGGACATTAGGGGCTGGGTTTGTCCTGGCTCTGTGTTGTTCTTGGTCAAGTCACTTATCTACAGGGTCTTTTGCACCTGGAGGTCCCATGACTCTCTACTGAGAGGTCTGGAAGTTTAGGGTCTCCTAAGAGCAGGTGTCTTAGGTCCCATGACTCTCTACTGAGAGGTCTGGAAGTTTAGGGTCTCCTAAGAGCAGGTGTCTTAGCCTGGACTTATCAGCAAGCACTCTGCTATGTGATGGGCCCTGTAACTCGACCCAGTCCTTAAGTTATCCCAGGATCTTTGTTTCTGTGTGCGTGTACATGTGTGAAGGCCAGAGGACAACCTTGGGTGCCCTCCTCAAGAATACTGTCCATCTTCTTTGAGAGGCATCTCTCATTGGCCTGGAGCTCACTAATTAGACTAGACTGGCTGATCAGTGAGCCCCAGGGACCCTCCTGCCCCCCCCACTAAGATTACAAGTTTCACCAAGTTCCATATTTTTACACGGGTGCTGAGAATCTGAACTCAGGTTCTCATGTTTGTAAGGCAAGTGCTTCACTGACAGACCTGTCTCCCCAGCCCTGTGGATGAAACTTCTTAAATCATAGTTGACTTCCGTGATACTTTTTTAAAAAAAAATTTTATTTTATTTTATTTTATTTATTTCGGTATGTGTATCAATGTACTGTCTGCATGCAGGTCTATGCACCCGTGTCGTGCAATGCCGCGGAGGTCAGAAGAGGGTCTCGGATTCCCCTGGAACTGGAGTTCTCCTGGAACTGGAGTTTCAGACGGCTCTCGGCCGCCATGTGGGTGCTGGGGATCGAACCCAGGTACTCTGCAAGAGCGGTCGGCACTCCCAACCGCTAGGCCATCTCTCCAGCCCCCCGTGATACTTTTAAAGTATGTCGCCTCTGCACTGGTTAAACGTCTTTCCTCTCTAGGGTTATAAAAGCACAGACCTTTGAGTCCTAGGTATGAATCCTACCTAGTTTTGCCTCTTCATGGCTGTGTGAGTCTGGGCAGATGTTTTAACATTACTGGTAATGTCAATCTTTTTCTCTTTTTGTGACAGGGTCTCACTGTGTAGCCCAGGCTAGAACTTGCTATGTAGATCAGGCTGGCCTTAAATTCACAGAGATCTACCTGCCTCTGCCTGCCAAGTGCTGGAATGAAAGGCATGTACTGCCGGATGTGGTGGCGTACGCCTTTAATCCTAGCACTCGGGAGGCAGAGGCATGCGGATCTTTGTGAGTTCGAGGCCAGCCTGGTCTACAGAGTGAGTTCCAGGACAGCTGAGGCTCCAGGGAGACCTTGTCTCAAAAAGACAAAAAAACAAAAAAACAAAACAAAAAAAAAAAAGAAAGGCATGTACCACCATGCCCACCTGATATGTCTATCATAAAGGCAGGTGTGCAGCTTGGGACCATGAATTACAGTGACTGACAGGATGCCTTGCCCACAGACTAAATGTTCGGCATAGCCTCACTCTTAGTGATCACTGGGCTTCTAGCCACCTCCTGTCCCATCGTCACACGCTGTAGCACCCCCACCTGATAGCCAGAAGGGCTCAAGGAGACTTGCCTCACTGCTCAAGACAGAGATGGGTGCTGTGACCTTTCCACCTATGACCAAAAAGGTCTGAGAGAATTAACCAAACAGGGGAGGGAAGTCACCCTCTCCAGCCCTCTCCTTTGCAGCCCTGCTGAAGCTGCTGTCCCCCTGGGCTGTCACACAATAACAGCTTAAAGGATGTTTTCTATACAGCATGGAACTCACACTTGAGGCAGAGCTGGTTTGTCCTGCCCCTCACTAATTTGCTGTGTGGTATCAGGTGACTCCCTGAACCTTTCTGATCCTGTTTCCTACCTACCATAGCATGTCTTTGAGAGCCCAATGAGAGAAGGAGCTTCATGAGACAGTGATTTGTAAACTTTACACTGCTTTGTTATATTGCCATTGCCATCCATTGAATTAGGCTTCAGGCTCATGGGAAATCAGTGAAGCCACTGCTCACTTCCTGTGGCTTAGGGAGAGGAGGGGTACCTCATCTAAAAATGGGGATAATATGTGACCTCCTGTTATCACCCCCCACACATACACTCTGAAGTCTTTTACTGCAAAGATCCCCAAAAGATTGGCCTCACCAAAATTGGTGTCACCTGCTTTCCTGATCATTGAATTTTCTTTTATCAGGAAATAAAAGAAAAGTATTTCATGTTATAGTTAGAAAGGAGATTTCAAAAGCAACTGACCCGGGGGAGGAAAAAACACTGCTTTCAAAGTCTCACTAAAGTGTGGATGGCTGACATTAGAGCACAAACACTGACAGGAAGCTGGGAAACCTGGTCCCACCAAGTTTCCTCAGCGATAGCCCTGACTGAGTCCGGTCCATTCCCTGGGACCCAGGCTCAAGTGTGCTTCACCAGCTCTGCCCAGGAGGGTACTCACACCACTCACTCCAGCCCTGGATCTAACTAACCATCTCCCCTCTTATTTCCAAGGCATCCTTTCCCAGGAAAGGTTTCCCAGCCCCAGGTTCTAACCCCATGCACTGCTGCGAACCTAGTTCCCTTCCAACATTGCTGCCAGGGTGGTCCAGACTTCCTGGAACCCCTCTCCTCCCACACCTGACCTTCGCTCCTATTTCCAACCATAAAACCCAAGCAAACAAAATAATGAAAATAAGCTGACATTTAAAGAGGATGTCTTTTCCTCCTCTAGTCAGGCTCAGAGACATCTCAGGACTGGGATATCTGGATACTGTGCCTGGTTTCCACCACACCATTAGTTGAGCACTGACTGTGTGCTAGACACTGTTCTAAGAGCTTAACATGTGCTAGCTCAGCACTCTTTTTGGTTTTTTTTTTTTTTTTTTTTTTTTGTCTTTTCGAGACAGGGTCTCCCTATAGCCCCAGCTTGTCCTGGAACTCACTCTGTAGACCAGGTTTGCCTTGAACTCACAAAGATCCGCCTGCCTTTGCCTCCCAAATGCTAGGCCACCACACCAGGCCAGCTCAGCACTCTTATGAAATAGATCAGAGACCCTAAAGGACAGAGCAGCTGAGCCACACCGCTAACAGCTGGCAGCTAGGATGTGCCAGGACTGGACTCGGTTTATGCTCTGCCCATTGAGGAAAGCAATTCTTTCAAGCCCCAAACTCTCTAGAAACAAGCATCACCCATGGGCTGCACTGTTCTGGGGTTGGATCAAAAGGAGAAACCGGGACCCCAGTGGCGGTGGGTAATTCCCAGGTCATCATCAGCTGAGCTCTGCTCTAGGGTTGAGATGGACAGTGTCCCCCACCCCCATATATTTCAGGAGAGGTGGTAGCTCAGGCACGTTTAGCCAGGGGTCATGACCTGGAAATTAGCCTACAGCCCTTATTCCAGCCAGTGAGGCTCCCTCACCCCTCACACACCCTCCCCGGTGGCTTCCGAAGAGCAGCTTGTGGCTTGTTGGTATCTCCTTGAATTTGCTGTGCTCAGACTCCCCTGATTTGGGTGACGAGAGCAGAAAGAGCCGTCCTTTAAAGTTGCATCTTTTGGAACCTGCTTTGGCAGAGGTCGGGAAAGTGCCTTTTAAATTCATGATCTCACTCACCACCTCGACCCTCCAACCCTCTCTAAGGGTCTGTAATTCAGCGTCAGAGAAGACATTTAGAAACAAATAAAAGTCTTTTTACTTTCCTTCCAGACATTTCCCTTGTGGTTCCAGACCCACTGCCCAGGCTTCACCCCAAGCTATGATCCTTTGCTAACCACGTACACTCCCTCCCGCAATGGGCCTCTCGCCCTCTCTCCCACGCTCCCCAGAATTCACACCCTACCAGGGCACTGGGATTCATTGGGTTGCACTTCCCCAGCAGACAGTTCTTTACGTCCCCCGCTGACACGCCCCGAGGTTCCCGGACTTCCCTCCCATCCCCTTAACTCAGCGAGGTCCTCAGCCTTGGTCGTCCCCCCTGTCCCTACCCACCGGCGCAGCCCCCCAGCCAGATGTCCCGGACCCGGCTCTGCAGCGCGAAGAGGCCAGGATTCCCAGGCTGGGAGCGTGGCTGGATGGAGCCCAGGATGAGGATGGACGGGACACCGAGGGTCCGAAGAGGGCGTGGGAACCCCCGGACAGGCGCTCGGACCGAAAGGGACAGGGCAGCCATGGGCTGAGAGGTCAGAATCCACGATACAAGCGGAGCGAAGGCTTCGACACGGGAGGGGCGGGGGACCCGGGACTTGGGTTCTCGAAGGGGCGGTGGGGTCAGCCCAGAAAGCCAAGCCCTCAGGGGTTGGCCCCGCTGGGGCGAGAGGCTGAGTTCGCCGTCTCGCGGCCAGCGGAGCCGGGGACCGGGCACGGGGGCGCGACGGGCACTGACCCGAAGTAGGCGGCAGCGGCGGCGGCGGCGGGCAGCGCCAGCAGGCAGAGCGCGGCCAGGGCCGGCGGGGGGCGCATGGTGCCGGCGGCGGGCGCCCTCTCGCATCTCCTCGCGCCGCTAGGCGCTCGCAGCGCCGCCACCAGCCGCCCGCGGGGCTTTAAACCCGGGTGGGGCGGAGCCCGAGCGGCCGGGGGAGGGAGCGGCGCGGCGGCGAGCCCCCAGCCCCGTGGGCTCCACCGCGCTCGCCCCCCCCCCCGTGGGAGGAGCCCCGGGCCGCACGCCGTCGCCACGCCCCGCCGCAGGTGCGTGCTCACCTGGCGCCGCGCCCACTCGGGACGGGAAGCCCCCACCTCCGCACCGAGAGGCGGGGTGGCGTCGGAGCCCGCGCCCTGTCCCGTGCGGGGTGCGGGGATGCAAGATCGCTGCTCCGAGCTGGAGGGTGAGGGTATGTCTCCAAATCGCCGGTGTGCTGGGCCCGGCAGGTTCAGCTCCAGGGCCGCAGCCCCTGGGACTCTGAGGGTAGGAGACATTCAGGTCCCACCCTGGGAAACCCCTTGCGAGAGGGCAGCATAAAGAGGGACCTGGGCTCAGACGAGAGGCTGGCAGTCCCGGCGAGGTGCCAAGGGCCGCTGCTGGGACCAAATGTCTGGGGAGTGAACGGAACGGCTACAGAAGGAAGAGGAACAGACTTCTAAGTGGTGTGAATGCCAGACCTCTGCCTCTTAGGAAAATCTCCTGTGTTGGGCCTCAAAGCTCCCTTTGCTACTTTTTTGGGGGGAGGGGGGTCTTTTGGGACATCTTTTGCTAGTTTTTTAAAAGTTTGACTCCAGTTCTTTTTATTTTTTAAATTTTTTTATTTTATGGTCTTTTTTCGAGACAGGGTCTCCCTATAGCCCCAGCTCCCCTGGAACTCACTCTATAGACCAGGCTGGCCTTGAACTCACAAAGATCCACCTTGCCTCTGCTAACTGAGTGCTAGGATTAAAGGCGGGTGCTACCACACCCAGCTCCAGTTCTTTTAAAAAATATTTATTAGCCGGACGTGGTGGCGCATGCCTTTAATCCTAGCACTTGGGAGGCAGAGGCAGGTGGATCTTTGTGAGTTCAAGGCCAGCCTGGTCTACAGAGTAAGTTCCAGGACAGCTGGGACTACAGGGAGACCCTGTCTCGAAAAGACCAAAAAAAAAAAAAATTAATTAAATAAATAAATAAATAAAAAATATTTATTATTTTATGCGTATTAGAGTATTGCTTGCATGTGCATAAGTGCACCCATGTTGTGAGGAGGTCAGAAGAAGGCAACCCCTGGAACTGGAGTTACAAGAGATTGTTAGTTATGTGGGTGCCGACAATAGAACTCCCGGTCCTCTGCAAGAGCAGTCAGTGCCCTTAATCACTAAGCCATCTCTCCAGCCCCTGACTTCAGTTCTTACAGTGAAGGTGTTGTGTTTACAGCAGCAAATGGTATTCCTCTAGGAAGAAGACAACAGGTGACCCAAGTGAGCTTTGAAATGTTGAGTTTTGAACACTGGGCCAAATCAAGGAAAAACAAAATTCTTCTACCTTCTAATAGATGTCAAGTTCTCAAGAAAGATTTTTATTTTAAAACAAACAAACAAACAAACAAACAAAAAAACCCAGCCATGCTTAAAGAACATCAGGTTCTGCAAACTCGACTTTGTAGTGGACAGCAGCAGGATGGGGAGGCTGTGTTGGGACACTGGGCGGTGGTAACAGCTGGAGTGAACTTCTTTGAGCTGTTTTCCTGTCAGATAGCCCAGTGGCCAAATGACCCATTTGACCTTAACAACTCTAGCCCTATCAAATCTGGTAGTTCCATTTATTGAGGTTACAAGGCCCAGGGTGGGCTTCGGAGACCTGGAATCCTGTCACGTGAACTGTGGACTGACTCCAGGTGTGAAATGGAGAGGATGACAAATAACTGACAGGATTTTTGTGCAGACGAGATGTCAAATAGAAAAGATTCTAGGTATGGGTTGTTATGCCTGCAGGCAGGAGCCTGGGCGTGCTAATGTTTACATGGCTAGGGGATGAGGGATAGGTGTCTGATTTAGATGATTTGTTGATTTCTGAGCTGAGTATAAATCTCCCTCTCTGAGGCTGATTTAAACCACTACTGTGGTCACTAATCACTGGAGGGGGTGACTAGTAGGTGACCACACCCTGAGTCTCCTTCCTTCTGAAGTCAGAACCCTATCAGGAAGACCTGCGCCTGGGCAACTCTGCAAGGCAGTTGGATCTGGCTCTGACTCATTACTTGAACCAGGGTAGAAGAGGCTGAAAGAAACCAGGCACTAAGCAGGCCCAGTGTGAGTCCAAGGAGAGAGTGCAGTGTGGACTGGCTGGGTAGAAAGTGCCACCAAGCCTCACCCACACCCAGGGACTCCCCAGTGTGGGCTGAGGAGGAAGGAGTGGGTTCAGCTTGGGCTATTTCAGCTGCCCCTCCTGTCCTCCCGCCCACAAGCCCACCCAAGCAGTATACAGGTGCATAGGGAAGGCTTGAGAGTCGGGAGGGGGAGCAGTGTTTCCCAGAGCAACACATCTTCTGGGATTTGGTGAAGGTTACCTGTTGCTGTCTGATGGAAGGGTGTGCTGGAAGGAAGGAGGTTGGAGAAGCCTCAGAGGTTCAATGGAGACCTCCGTGGTTGGAGAAGAATAAGAGACAGAATGTGTTCAGAAGATGTTCTTGAGCCCCCACCTGCCTCTGCAGTGGGCTCCACCCACCCTGAGGCTCTTTCCATCTACGTTTAGAACCCTGCCAGGGCTCTGCCTCCTGAGAATCTCCCAGCAGCTCACACTGACTGAATGGTGATGCTCATACCTTGTTGGCCAGCAGAGCTCCACAGAACTCCCTGAAACAGCTTCTCATGTTGATAATAAGAATTCCTTGGCAGTTCCCGGGTACCCAACTGTGTGTGTGTGTGGACCTCCATGAGTGTTTGACCCGAGCTCAGTCCACAATCTCACTGAAGCTTCAAGTTCCTTGGGAAGCAGGGACAACCCAGCCCCGATGCCCTCATTGTACAGATAAGAACAGAGAGCTCAAGTAGCCAGTTTAAGTGGTCTAGCTGTAGGACTGGGGAGGAGTGGGTCCCAGCCACACAGGGACTGCTTGATCTAGCTGTGCTCATGATGGCCTTGACTGGCTGGGGGACACAGGCACAGCCAGATCCATACCAGCCTTCAGATCATACATGCTTTCAGAGTGCTCAGTAGCTGCTAGAGCTCAGTCTCAAGGGCACATAGTCTAGAAACAATGGTGGGAGGTAGTGAGACAGACCCAGTCACTACTGCAGTGTTACAGGATCCCTGAGCCGTGGCCCTTGTGATTTGTACCCTTGGGCTCTGAATGGCTTCTTCTTTTTTTTTTTTTTTTGGTCTTTTCGAGACAGGGTCTCCCTGTAGTCCCAGCTGTCCTGGAACTCACTCTGTAGACCAGGCTGGCCTTGAACTCACAAAGATCCGCCTCCCTCTGCCTCCCAAGTGCTAGGATTAAAGGTGTGCACCNCACCACCCCATGCCTGGCTGAATGGCTTATTCTGCCCCCACCATTGCCTTGTCTTGCAAAGTCCTCAGAGTCAAGACTGAATTTTACCCCTCTCTCCAGGACCCAGAACATAGTAAATACTTAGAAAACATGCTATTGCCAGCTATATAACTTTGGCCTGTTGGTCTTTTGCCTTTTTAGGAGGCTACAGAGGCATAGAGTAACATGTCAAAACATGATGGATGCTCACAGAAACACTCCCTTCTGTGCAGACCACAGCTCCCAACCAGCATGCATAAGTGCATGTGGCACACACCATACACCACACCAAACACACAAACACACACACAACACCACACACTTAACCATGGTTGTTAAATTCCTAGGCAGACTCACAGCAGCCTCAAGATCAACAGGTTCACATAGGTATGCAGGTATGCAAGAGAGACATTCTTAGCTACCCACAGCAGCTACCTGTCTCTATGAACCAGTCCAAGGCAGCCATTGCTCAGGGTGGAGTATTCTCCTCCCTCAACACATTATGCACACACACACACAACACACAACACACCACACACAACCTGGAGTCACAAAATGCGCATGAAATCTAGCCCAAAGGGGTCTTTAGGCTATCTTCCTCTTCTTCTCCCCAGCTCCCAGACAAGCTTCCTGCCTCAGGCAAACTCTCAGGAACCATCCTTAGCTGATCCAAGTTCCCCCACACCTCCAAACCCTAGACAAAGCACACTTAGGAGCCCTCTGAGTGCCTACTGGGCCCCAAGCAAGCAGGAATGCAGCATCCCAGTAGCTCATCCCCCTTCAGCCTCTCCCCCAACTGTTCTAGAAATGGACTTTGAACCCACAGGAAGTGGACAGTCATGCCCAGAGGCCTGAAAGTTCCAGAGCCCAGGCAGACTCAACTGCTAAGGAGGCTGGTCCTCAGAGGCCCAGAGAGGCTCAGGGTGATTGGCACACTCATCCCTCTTGTTGCCCCCCCCCCCCCCAATCCGGCCTCCTCCGCAGGGCATCACTGTGACCAGTTCTGTTCTGACCACTCCCACCAGTCCTGACCCTATACTTCTGAACTGTATAGGCAACATCTTTGTGACACTATTTGCATTATTCGACTCTGGAGTTCCATGAGGTGTTAGATCTGTCATCACTGATCCCATTCTACAAAAGAAGACACTGAAGTCCAGAACAACAACTTTCCAAAGGTCACAGAACTCAGCACTTGGTCATAGGAAACTGATATGTTCAAAATATCTGCCTGAAATAGGACTAAAGCTAAGTGGGAAGGGAGCTCGGAATCCCCATGCAGCTCACAACCCGAGCCTGAAAATAACCCTCAACATAACAAACAAAAAAGAGAGAGTCAGAGAACAACACCTTGGAAGATGGGGTGGGGATTAAAATATTTGTCAAATAATATATTAAAAAAAAAAAAAAACTTGGTTTCTCCCCGATTTTCCAATGTTTTGAACATCGCAAGCATAGTTCACATTTTTGAAAAAAACAAAATATGTAGAAGGGGGGAAAAGGGGACTGGAGAGATGGCTCAGTGGTTAAGTCAGCTCCTGCTCTTCCAGGGACCCAGGTTTGATTCCCAACACCACATGGTGGCTAACAAACTGCGCAGGGCTCTTTAACCTTCACATAGAGGCTAGCACCCCACCACTGATCCGCACTCTCAAGTTCCTCCTCCTTCTTTTTTTTTTTTAATTTTTTTTATATATTATTTATTTTTGTATGTGTACTGATTTTCTGTACAGTCTGGACTGAATGTACTCCTGGAACTGTGAGTTCTCATGGAATTGGAGCTACAGACGGTTCTTAGCCGCCATGTGGGTCTGGGGATCGAACCCCGGTCCTCTGCAAGCGATCAGCGCTCTTAACGCTAGGCCATCTCTCCAGTCCCTCCTCCTCTCTTTTATATCCCACAGCTTCTCCTGTAGAGGGAGACTTAAGCTTTAGCTCAAAGTTAAGGGGTTACACTAAGTATTTGAATGAATGAATGATTGACCCTAGATAGTCAAACCTGCCTTACTGTGGTTAGAAATCCTGCCCTGGCCTTCATCATGCTCATGAGAGATGGACCAGAGCCCTTTCTTCTGACACAAGTGGGACTGAGGGCTTCAGTATTATCAGCAGGCCAGTTTTGTCATCACAAACATGCAAGTTGGTGTAGGGAGAGACCTGGAGGGAATATCCCAATGTTAATCTGCTGCATGATTTTCACAATGGACTCAGAAATAGCACATATATATATGCCCAGGCTCTGCCTGGCCACTGGACTCACTATAGATAAATGCTCCATCCCATCCCTTGCAGTGTCAGAACATAATGAGACACATGAGCTAGTAGGAGTTGCAGCAGGCACCTGTCTTTACCCATGTGAATCCCTGGAAGGCCTTCCATGGGCAAAGCACCAAGGAGAGGCTACACGGGGTGCTTTCCAGCAAAGATGGTCCACAGAGTGTACTACCGCTGACTCTGAAAGGAAAGAAGGAAATCTGAAGGAACCGGAGGAAGAGGAAGGCAAGGACCACGTCCTTAAGAAATGGAAGTAAAGAATGAAGCCAGAGTATACCGTAAATAACACGCTAAATATACCACCCTGACAAAGGGTTCTCCATGTTGCTCAGGTGGTCACCATCATCTCTGCAAAGGACAAGTGAGAGGAAGGGGTCCCATCCTGAAGCACAGAAGGTCCCTGGAGGAATAGAGGAAACTTCTGTCATGTTTGCAGGAAGTGCTGTCACCCATCCTACTTGGTAGATGGTTGAGTCTTAGCACAGCCTCCCACACTCAGAGTGGGGACAGCAGAGTATTGCTAGACTTTTCTTTCAACTGGGGAACTGGAGGGAGACTCAAATGGGAAACTGGAACACACCCACACACACACACACACCACACACACAAACACCACACATGTAATCTCAACACTTGGGAAAGGCAAAGGTCAAATGGACCATCTATATTGAGCCACATGGTTACAAGCAAGTTCAAGGCCAGCCAGGACTCCATAGCAAAAACGCCATCACTCACAAACAAACAAACAAACAAAAAAAACAGTTGGTGAGATTGCTCAGCAGTTTAAAGTGCATTACTGCTACTGCAGAGGACCCGAGTTCAGTTCCCAAACACACATCGTCAGCTCAACAACCATTGATAACACTCCGGTACCAGGCATCCCAATGCCCCTGGCTCCTATAATGCACTCCCAAAGTGCACACACACATATATATAAATAGAAATAAATAAATGTTTTTATTTTTAAAAAAAAATCAGTCCTGTGCTTAATCCCATCATAGGATGCAGAAGCTGGCAGGAGATCTCTTACTTCAAGGCCACCCTAGTCTACATAGTGAACTCAGAGCTGGGGCTAGAGTACAGGGAGACCTTGTCTCAAAAACAAACAAACAAACAAAACAACAAACAACCTCCCAAAAAGAAAAGAAGAAAAGCAGAATGATGACTTACTCAATTTACTTAAGTTTACTGTAAAGTTGCCATTGCTTCTGAAGTGTGAAAATATATAGTCATAGCCGGGCGTGGTGGCACACACCTTTAATCCTAGCCACTAGGGGAGGCAGAGGCAGGTGGATCTTGTGTGAGTTCAAGGCGCCTGTCTGGTCTACAGAGTGAGTTCCAGGACAGCTGGGGCTACAGGGAGACCCTGTCTCGAAAAGACCAAAAAAAATAAATAAAAAGAACAAAAAAGAAAATATGATAGTCAAGTTAAAACAGTTATCCCTCAGTACCTTGGGAATTGGGTCCAAGATCCCCCTCTTGCCTCCGAGTGCTGGGATTAAGGCATGCGCCAAAACTCCTGTGTGAAATATTTTCCAATACCAAACCTGATGTGTTCTTAATGTCGGGATTAACTTGTAAATATTTGTTAACATATCCTAATAATTTCAGAATAAAAAATATTAATCAGAAAATACTGAATGAATGTTCTAACTGAATTACTATCATGGAAGAAGAATACTGTCTTTCAGAAAGTATCTGACTAAGTCTCTGCCTGGTTACTATTCTCATGTTGTTACCAAGATAGGTAAGAAAAATGGAATGTTTCTTAAATTAGTAATTAGATTAATAATTGCTCTATATCTATTTTTTCTAGTTCATTTTTATAAAAGTAAATATTTGTTACATACAATTATATAATACGTGATCTCACTTTATACAGTCCATTGCCAGAAATATTTGAGTGTAATGAGTAAGGAAGCACAGCTTCCGTTCACTTTTTTTTCAAATTAAGAAACAAACTATTACGGCTACAGAATCACCAGCCAGTGAGCTGGCCCCTCAGCAGGTAAGGGTCTTGTTACAACCTCTGATTTTGACCATGACTCCATAGGATACTGAAGGAGAACCAGTTCCACAGTTGTCCTCTAACACCGATGTGTACCCAATCCCATGTGTAAGTAAATAAATATATAAATATTTAGGCTTTACCCACACTTAAATCCATTTACATCTATATACCCATACGTACATTACACACTACGAACTACATATCAGACAGAACATGTGGTTTTTATCATTGTTCTCACTTTGAGTCTGGCTTTTATACTGAAAAAGAGACTAAGAGAAGGTAAAAATTAGGTGGTGATAGGACAGGTGGTGGCGGCCAAGGACACATCCGGGACATTAAAAAAAGAAAAGATATTTAGAGGAGTTAACCCCCCCCCCCGAATCCTGGCCTCCTCAGCCAGGGCATCACTGTGACCAGTTCTGTTCTGACCACTCCCACCAGTCCTGACCCTATACTTCTGAACTGTATAGGCAACATCTTTGTGACACTATTTGCATTATTCGACTCTGGAGTTCCATGAGGTGTTAGATCTGTCATCACTGATCCCATTCTACAAAAGAAGACACTGAAGTCCAGAACAACAACTTTCCAAAGGTCACAGAACTCAGCACTTGGTCATAGGAAACTGATATGTTCAAAATATCTGCCTGAAATAGGACTAAAGCTAAGTGGGAAAGGGAGCCTCGGAATCCCCATGCAGGACACTCAAACCTGAGCCTGAAAATAACCCTCACATACAAACAAAAAAAGAGAGTCAGAGAACAACACCTTGGAAGATGGGTGTGGATTAAAATATTTTTTCAAAATTAATTAATTAAAAAAATAAATAAATACTTTTTTTTCTCCCCGTATTTTCCAATGTGAACTATCGCAAGCATAGTTCACATTTATATTGAAAAACAAAATCATGTAGAAGGGGAAAAAGGGGACTGGAGAGATGGCTCAGTGGTTAAGATCACTGCCTGCTCTTGCAGAGGACCCAGGTTTGATTCCCAACACCCACATGGTGGCTAACAACTGCGCTAGGGCTTTAACCTTCACATAGAGGCAGCACCCCACCACTGATCCGCACTCTCAAGTTCCTCCTCCTTCTTTTTTTTTTTTAATTTTTTTTATTATTATTTATCTTTGTATGTGTATGAATGTACTGTCTGGAACTGAATGTACTCCCTGGAACTGGAGTTCTCCTGGAATTGGAGCTACAGACGGTTCTTAGCCGCCATGTGGGTGCTGGGGATCGAACCCAGGTCCTCTGCAAGAGCATCAGCGCTCTTAACCGCTAGGCCATCTCTCCAGTCCCCCTCCTCCTTCTTTTATATCCCACAGCTTCTCCTGTAGAGGGAGACTTAAGCTTTAGCTCAAAGTTAAGGGGTTACACTAAGTATTTGAATGAATGAATGAATGACCCTAGATAGTCAAACTTGCCTTACTGGTGGTTAGAAATCCTGCCCTGGCCTTCATCATGCTCATGAGAGATGGACCAGAGCCCTTTCTTCTGACACAAGTGGGACTGAGGGCTTCAGTATTATCAGCAGGCCAGTTTTGTCATCACAAACATGCAAGTTGGTGTAGGGAGAGACCTGGAGGGAATATCCCAATGTTAATCTGCTGCATGATTTTCACAATGGACTCAGAAATAGCACATATATATATGCCCAGGCTCTGCCTGGCCACTGGACTCACTATAGATAAATGCTCCATCCCATCCCTGGAGTGTCAGAACATAATGAGACAACTGAGCAAGTAGTGAGTTGCAGCAGGCACCTGTCCTTCACCATGTGAATCCCTGGAAGGCCTTCCATGGGCAAAGCACCAAGGAGAGGCTACACGGGGTGCTTTCCAGCAAAGATGGTCCACAGAGTGTACTACCGCTGACTCTGAAAGGAAAGAAGGAAATCTGAAGGAAACGAGAGGAAGAGGAAGGCAAGGACCACTTCCTTAAGAAATGGAAGTAAAGAATGAAGCCAGAGTATACCGTAAATAACACGCTAAATATACCACCCTGACAAAGGGTTCTCCATGTTGCTCAGGTGGTCACCATCATCTCTGCAAAGGACAAGTGAGAGGAAGGGGTCCCATCCTGAAGCACAGAAGGTCCCTGGAGGAATAGAGGAAACTTCTGTCATGTTTGCAGGAAGTGCTGTCACCCATCCTACTTGGTAGATGGTTGAGTCTTAGCACAGCCTCCCACACTCAGAGTGGGGACAGCAGAGTATTGCTAGACTTTTCTTTCAACTGGGGAACTGGAGGGAGACTCAAACTGGGAAACTGGAACACACACACACACACACACACACACACACACACACACACACACCTGTAATCTCAACACTTGGGAGGCAGAGGGCAGGAAGATGGCCACAACTCCAAAACCATTCTGATTTACATTGTAAGTTACAGGCCAGCCAGGCCTCCATAGCAAAACGCTATCACTCACAAACAAACAAACAAACAAAAACAGTTGGTGAGATGGCTCAGCAGTTAAAAGTGCATACTGCTACTGCAGAGGACCCGAGTTCAGTTCCCAACACCCACATCGGTCAGCTCACAACCATCTGTAACTCCGGTACCAGGACATCCAATGCCCTCTGGCTCCTATAAGCACTCCCATAAGTGCACACACACATATATATAAATAGAAATAAATAAATGTTTATTATTTTAAAAAAAACAAGAGCTGGACACGATGGCACATGCTGGGATTACCCAGCACTAAGAGGCTGAGGCAGGAGGATCTCTGTGACTTCAAGGCCACCCTAGTCTACATAGTAAGTTCCAGGCCAGCTGGTACTACAGGGAGACCCTGTCTCAAAAACAAACAAACAAACAAACAAACAAACAACCTCCCAAAAGAAAAGAAAGAAAAGCAGAATGATGACTTACTCAATTTACTTAAGTTTACTGTAAAGTTGCCATTGCTTCTGAAGTGTGAAAATATAATAGTCATAGCCGGGCGTGGTGGCACACACCTTTAATCCTAGCACTAGGGAGGCAGAGGCAGGTGGATCTTTGTGAGTTCAAGGCCAGCCTGGTCTACAGAGTGAGTTCCAGGACAGCTGGGGCTACAGGGAGACCCTGTCTCGAAAAGACCAAAAAAATAAATAAAAAGAACAAAAAAGAAAATATGATAGTCAAGTTAAAACAGTTATCCCTCAGTACCTTGGGAATTGGGTCCAAGATCCCCCTCCTTCAGATGTCAAAGCCCAAATCCACAGATATTCAGAATCACTTTTTTTTTTTTTGTATGTGTATGAATGTACTGTCTGCATGCAGGTCTGTGCACCCGTGTCGTGCAATGCCGCGGAGGTCAGAAGAGGGTCTCGGATTCCCCTGGAACTGGAGTTCTCCTGGAATTGGAATTACAGACGGTTCTTAGCCGCCATGTGGGTGCTGGGGATCGAACCCGGGTCCTCTGCAAGAGCGTCGGTGCTCTTAACCGCTAGGCTATCTCTCCAGCCCCCAGAATCACTTTTATAAAATGGCATGGTTAGCTGGGCGTGGTGGCGCACGCCTTTAATCCTAGCACTTGGGAGGCAGAGGCAGGCAGATCTTTGAGAGTTCAAGGCCAGCCTGGTCTATGGAGTGAGTTCCAGGCCAGCTGGGACTACAGGGAGACCCTGTCTCGAAAAGACAAAAAAATAAATAAATAAAATGGCATGGTTGAGGCTAGGATGTACCTCAGTGTGGCAGAGACTTTGCCTGGAGTGACAGGTTCCATCGTCATCGGCACAAAAAAAAATTAAATAAATGTCATTGTGGGTACTAGAGATGGTTCAGCAGTGAAGAGTGTGTACTGCTCTTGAAGAGGATCTGAGTTTGTTTCCTAGCACCCATATTGGGTGGCTCACAACCGCCTATAACTCCAGTTCCAGGGGATCCAAAGCCTGTGGCCTCCAAGGATACCTGCCCTCATGTGGGCACCCCGTAATTAAATCATACACCTAATTTTTAAAATATTAATTTTTAAAAATGGGATAGGGTTTACATATAACTTATATACATCCTGCTGTGCAATTTGCAGCATCTAATATAGTATGGCCACCATGAGAATGGTTGTTATTCTGTATTGCTTAGGGAATTACACCAACAAAATATCTCCATGTTCAGCACATGCTTTTCTGATATTTTCCACTGTGAGTGGTTGAATCCACAGATAATAACCCATGGATGGATAAGGCCAAGTACATTTTAGTCAAACATCTGATGCTAAACTATAACAGATGGATAAGCCCATTTCTGTCCTTTAAGAACATACAGTCTGTCAGGAAAGCTATATAATAAATATTTATTGGCACCTAACATTTCCATATAAGGGTAAATTAGTTACTGAGCACTTGCTATATGCTAGGCATAGTGTTACCTCACTAGATCCTCACAACATTTTGCACATGAGAAAATTGAGGCATATGGCTGGCCTGTTTGTCAGCCTAGAACCAGGATTAGAGCCCAGGGAGCTGGAGTCAGAGGCCATGTGTTAACTGCCTGTCGCAGTAAAGAGAAGAAAGTACCGGGCTGGAGAGATGGCCTAGCGGTTAAGAGCGCCGACCGCTCTTACAGAGGACCCGGGTTTGATCCCCAGCACCCACATGGCGGCTGAGAACCGTCTGAAACTCCAATTCCAGGAGAACTCCAGTTCCAGGGGAATCTGACACCCTCTTCTGACCTCCACGGCATTGCACGACACGGGTGCACAGGCTTGCATGCAGACAGTACATTCATACACATACAGAAATAAATAAAATTTAAAAAAAAAATTAAAAAAAAGAAAGTACCTAATAAGATGAGGAGCCAGGTAAGAGGACCATCAACAGGGTCCCGGGAGGCTGTAGTTAAGACAACACTGATTTGCAACCTTATTTGAATTCACTCTTGTAGAGTGATTTTCTCATGTTTCTCGCTTTACACACTGGCACATCCCAGCCTACTTTGCCACAATCCCTCCCTTCCTTCCGATGACCCCCTATCTACAATGACCTAGCTGTGATACCAATCTCCAGTAGGGGTCAATAACTCCAACAGGATGAATGCATGGGATTTCACGAAGAGAACCCTGGGTCCTAACGACCTTATCTGGGTACCCCCTATCTACAATGACCTAGCTGTGGTACCAATCTCCAGTAGGGGTCAATAACTCCAACAGGATGAATGCATGGGATTTCACGAAGAGAACCCTGGGTCCTAACGACCTTATCTGGGTTCTTCTGGGATCCCAGTTTCCTCATCCATTCTTTGCCCTCTTCACAGGACAGTGGTGAGAAATGGGAGGATGAATACCAACACCTTCTAGCACAATTGAGAACTTTCTTCCAGCCCTTACCCACACAAGTTCAAAACGCCATTGTTCCACAACTATGTTTTGAGTAGCGGTAGAAAATGGGCTATGAAGCAGCAATATAGCTACCTCCTCTGTAGCTGGAAGCCTCTCACTCATATGTATCTTCCTTAAATGGCCTAATCAGTCCCTGGGAAAATTTCTCTAAGAGGAAGCAAAATTGCCTCCTCGAGGATCTAGATCCAGGAACTTCTTAGCCAGCTAATCCCAGAACATAGAATGGAAAGGGGCAGTGCGAGAAAGAAAGCGGTCAGAGCGGGCTGGGAGGGATGGAGAAGTAGAAGCCCTTGCTTGTTGCTTGGATTATCCAGCAAGTAGTGGGAACTGATCAGCCCTGCAGCTGCCAGAGATGACCAGGGCCGCTAGCCTTCTGCAGGAGCGCCCCCTGCTGGTCGGCGAGGCCGCGGAACTTGCCTGCAGGCGGACACCGACACTTCCTTCAGACCAGAAGCAGTGGGGTCGCCCTAACGCTCTCATTTACTCACAGCAAATCCAAAAATCTAGGGAAAGTGACCCGCTCAAGGGCGAGCCAGAGGATTTAGGATTCTCCCAGAATGCCTACCTCACACCGCAAAGCCTTTCCTCTCCCCGGCCTCCCACCATTTTCTGCTAACAGCATCTGCCTTTTTGGTAGTTTTATGTAGACTTCAATAAGGGGAGTGGAGGATTAAAGGAGGAAGGCTCTGGGGTAGAGAGATACAGCAGTTAACAGCACTGCCTGCTCTTGCAGAGGACCCGGGTTTGATTCCAAGCACCCACATGGCAGCTAACAACTGTCCAGTTCCAGGAGGTCTGATGCCCTCTTCTGACCCCCATGTGCATTGCACAACACTGGTGCACTTACATTATGTAGGCAATGCACTTATACACATAAAATAAAAATAAAATAAAATAATAAGGAAGGCTCACATCTAACAAAGAGGATGCCAGAGCAGGCCAGAGAGATCAGGCCCCCTGCTGAGCCTGGAGACCTCCCACCCTTCTTCCTTGCACCCTGCCAGGCCCCTGTCTGGCATCCTCCAGCCCCCCAGCCTCCTCAGCTGTCCCAGAAATGCCAGAAATGTCTTCAGTCTCTCTGGGAGGAATATTAAGCTATGAGTTTTTCTTTTTCCCACTGCAAGGCATCCACCGGGGTTTTTATGACACTGGCTCAGCTTTCCTTCCTAACTGGGTGACTTGGGCAAGCCACTTAAAATCTCTCAGTGCCTCCATCCCCTGACAGAAAAATGAGGATGGAGCTACAATTTGGGATGGCTGAAGGATTCAGTGAGATCATGAATGCGGTGTATCTGGCACATAACTACATGTTCAGTCAGGAGCAGATTTGGTCAGTCAGTCATCCCAGAAGACCTTGGCTGGTCTGCCTGGCCTCCTCCCTACAGTTTATGGCATCCTCTTTGCTGTGAGCCTTCCTGCCATAATCCTTTCCACTCCCAGGCCCCTGTTGAAAGCAGCATTCCGGGGTGTGGAGTAGTAAATCTGTAAGGACTACTGGAAAGGAGGGTGGTGTTGGCAGAAAAGGCTGCAGATGGTAATGGATCACACTGCCAGCTAATATTCCTGTGGATGTGACCCCCTGCCCGGAACTGGGGTCTAGCTCTCTCCCCTCTTCCTCACTGTGTGCTCGGTCTAAACAGTCTTCTTGCTTCTGGTGCTCAATGGTTCTACTTCCTGCTTGGAACATGCAGCCTGTACATGGCTCATCATGGCTGCTCTGACATCTTTTCTTGTACTCAACCTGTTCTGTATTAGGGCTCAGTGGCATCTATCATGTATTGACACATGTGAATAAGAAGAGAGGGGACCCCATACTAGTGCTCTCTGGATTCACCAACCACTGTTGGGTGGATGAGGAATAGCTGTAGAAAGGTCAGTTGTCCCATGGGAAGGGAAAACCTCAGTATGGAATGGAAGGGAAGAATTGATGGTGGTTTGAGTTTGCCAAGGAGGAGACTTCAAACATGACATCTTTCAACCTAATAAAAAAAATCATAAGCTGAAGATGCTAAAACCTATGATATATGTGTCATGCATATGAGTGATGCATATTGGAAGGAACAACAATAACAGAAAAGACTGGGTCAAAGAACTAACTGAAACGGTGAACTTCTGCTCAAGACAGTAAACTTCTGCATCAAGAATTTTGAGAGACTGAGAAAAAGATGGAAAACATGTTTGGAAGAATGCATGAGCTCTGGTGGGGTGGGGGGGCAGGGAGGGGGTATGGGTCTAGATTTGATTTGTAATGTAATTTTGTATGAAATGCACAGAGCTTCAATAAAACATTGGCTTTGAAAAAAAAGAGAGAGAAAGAAAAAGAAAGGTGCCACCAGGTATTGCCACCACGCCTTTAATCTCAGCACTCGGGAGGCAGAGGCAGGTGGATCTCTGTGAGTTCAAGACCAGCCTGGTCTACATAGCGAGCTCCAGGCCAGCTGGGACTAAAGGGAGACCCTGTCTTGAAAAGACCAAAAACAAACAAACAAACAAATAAATAAATAAATAAATAAATAGGTCAGATGTCAAGACTTGTTCCGGGGGCTGTGGCCATGGGGACAGAGTTTATGTGCTGTGAAGCATGGCCACAAACATACTTGCACATCCAACAGAATAAATATCTGATAAGTATTGTTATAAGTAACATTTGAAGTCTGTGAAAATTCATTTGAAATTTTTAGAAAAGGAAAGTGGCTCTTGGGAGTTGCTTTATATGGTGAATAGTCTCCCCTCGTTCCCAGGCCTCTCTACCAAATTTTCTGTGTCAGATTTGGGCCTGAGGATGTGGCTGAGTTGGTGCACTGCCTGCCTAGCATTCACAAAGCCCTAAGTTCAATCCCCGGCAATGCATTACCCAATTATGGTGGCACATGTTTATAATCCCAGAACTCCAGAGATAGTCACAGAGGATCACAAATTCAAGGTCTTCCTCGGCTCCATAGCGAGTCTGAAGCCAGCCTGAGCTAGAGATGATCTAGAAAGAAAGAAAGAAAGAAAGAAAGAAAGAAAGAAAGAAAGAAAGAAAGAAAGAAAGAAAGAAAGTCTGGGAGATGGCTCAATCAGTAAAGAGCTTGCTATAAAAACATGGGCCCTAAGTTTAGATCACCAGCACCCACAAAAAAGTTGGGAGCAGTGGCATACTGGCAGGGGTATGGAGACAAAAGTAATCCTGCAGTTTGCTGGCTAGCCAGTGTAGCTGAATTGGTGAGTGCCAAGTTCTGCGAGAGACCCTGTCTCAAAAAATAAAGAGCAACTGAGGAAGACAGCCACCATCAACCTGTGGCCTTCACACGCGCACTCTCACACACACACACACACACACACACGCACACACACACACTCTAACTCCATATTTGTATGGACTGTGTTTGCTTGAGGCTTAACATCCTCGTATGTTAGCTGCAGCCAGTTTGGCCCCAGGAAACTGTCTTTGCAAACCTGACAGATGCCGTCGGGTTGGGAGAGGGGCTGTCCCCTGCCCCACATGATCTCTGAAACAGGATGAGTTTTCTGGGGTTTGTTTGTTACAGAATCTCACCATATGAGTCTTGCGGGTCACTACAGTGGATGTCAACACCTTCCTGGAAACCTAGCTTCAGCCCTTTGGAGTCACCCCAGACCCTCAACTTTGAAATAAAGGAAGACCTGGGTTCACATCTCAGCCCTCACGTCCTGGAACTTCTGGCCACCCAGCCTCCCTGGGCCATATGTCCTTTATTTGTGAAGCACAGGTGGCACCAACCAGTTCTTGCTTGGAGTTCTAGTGAAACAAACAAGTACACTGAGACCAAGGCCTGGTGCCTACTAAGCTCAACAACGGTCTCATCCCTTCAAAGATATTTTTCCCATGTTGGCTCCAAGCTCCCTCTGAGGAATGTCAGCATCGGGCTGCGGGGTAGGCAGTGTGCCTCTGGCCCTCCAGCTTTGCGCAGGGTTGATTCTACAGTAAAGGGGAGAATGTGGGGAACAGTCGTGGTGTAACTTACTTGTAAGAGTCCCTGTGAGAGAATCTTCTGGAGGGTTCTTGTGCTTGCTTAGGTACAGTGTGTGTGTGTGTGTGTGTGTGTGTGTGTGTGTGCGTGTGTGTGTTGGGGGGTGTCTTTTACAAACCCAATCCTGGTCTTCAGGTCTCTTCACTCACACATCCAGGTTTTCATCAATCCAGGGGTCAATGAGCAGCACACTTGGGTGTCAGAGCAGAGGTCACCAGAACATCACCTTAGGACCTGGATAAGCTCACCTCCAGCCTGGCTGCCCAGGGAGCCCGGCCACTCTCCCCAGGGACTGGTGTTTTATCAATGAATCTCATTTGAGTATGTCAGGTGTCAGGCATGGTGCTATTCACCGCATTACCCTGTTTATTCTTCCGGCAGTTGACAGTGCCTTGATCACCTGGGGCTGTCTTTAATCATTGTCGGCTGCAGCGTAGCAGTGCTGTACTTTGCTCCTCTTATCGGGGCAATAAAACACGAGGGATACAGAAAGTTACCAAGCGTGCGTTTGTTCTTTGCCCTCAATGGCACTGCTTCTGGGCACATGGAAAACAGAAATTAGCCCCTGAAACTGAAACTACTTCCTGAATGAAATCCAAACACCAGCCCTAGTTCCAAGGATTCGACTCACCACCATCGAAGAAAAGACCCTGACATTCCCAGGGGTCCCAAGATGGAATTTCCCTCCCATTTAAACTTTTTTCCTAGGGGAGGAAAGGAAGGTCCAACTTCTGAGTTGAGTCTCAGGATCCAGGGTGAGAAGTGCTGTTTACTAATTGCCCCGCGAATCTCTCTCACTGCAGTTTCTGGAATCCCCAGCAGGTGTCACTATCACCCTGACCATCTACACTGGCCCCTGTCTGAGGGCTGTCTGGACACAATTCCCTGGAGGCTTAGGGGGCTCCCAGTGGTCCCAGAGGTGACAGGGAAGTTTCCTGTCACCACTTCACCGTCTCCCAGAATCATTTCAGGGAAGAGTTGTAGTTTAGAGAAGGTGGTTCAAGTTCATGGTCAAGGAGCTGGGAAAGAAAACTGACATCAGGGGCCTAAACTCCCTTTCCCACCAACCCAGCTGAGTCTCTCAATCCTGCATTAAGACAGCTATTCCTGTCTCACTGCCACAATCACCCGACTCCCAGCCCTGTGCTTTGGGGGAACCAACATTGATGACTGATGAGGGCCACTCTGGGTCAGTAATCATGAGACTGTTGAAGAGTTGGAAGGCACAAAGGAGGCTGTACGTCAGGGAGGCTTCCTGGAGGAGGAGATTTCAGCTTCAAGAAATTAAGTCAGAGCCAGGTGTGGTGGCACATGCCTTTAATCCCAGCACTCAGTGGGCAGAGGCAGGCAGATCTCTGTGAGACTAATGTCAACCTGGTCTACATAGTGAGTTCCAGGCCAGCTGAGGCTATAGAGAGACTCTGTTTCAAAAAGACAAAAAGAAGATAAGAAGAAGAAGAAGAAGAAGAAGAAGAAGAAGAAGAAGAAGAAGAAGAAGCCGGGTGTGGTGGCACACGCCTTTAATCCTAGCACTTGGGAGGCAGAGGCAGGTGGATCTTTGTGAGTTCAAGGCCAGCCTGGTCTACAGAGTGAATTCCAGGACAGCTGGGGCTACAGGGAGACCCTGTCTCAAAAAAAGACAAAAAAAAAAAAAAAATAAAAAATAAAAAAAGCAGAGAGAGGAAGAACTAATTAAGTTAGGATCCTGCTATTAAGATCTCAGAGAAGGGCTGGGGCTGGGGAGCTCCCCAATAGATATCTGGCTTGCCCCTTTATCTCACCATAAGAGCGAGGATAATAGGAACAAGCTAAGAGACAAGGCGTCAGTGGCACGAATAGGGTCTCCACATGGTACCATATCATTGCAACATCCACATCAGTGAGAATGGATCAACGAGAAGTGCAGGGACCCTGGGGACCTGGGCAGATTGCTGTTGGTTTTCTCCTAACAACATTGACTCTCATGGTTGGGGGGGGGGACTGGCACTGCGCCCAGAACTCAAATTGAGGTTGAGCAGCTTTCCAAGAAGTCAACAGATTAATGGAGAATAGTCTCTCCGTAATGTTGCCCGACAAGAAACAGCCTTTAGCTGGGCGTGGTGGACATGCTTTTTTTATCAGCTTGGGGAGGCAGTAGGCAGGTGGGTTCATGTGGTTCAGGCCACCTGGGTTTATGAATGAAGTTCAGCACTGGGCACAGGAAGATCTGGGAGAGAGAAGAGAAGAAGAAGAAGAAGAAGAGAAGAGAGAAAAGAAGAAGAGATAGAAGGAGAAGAAGAAGAAGAAGAAAGAAAGAGGGAGGGGAGGCAGGGAGGGAAGAGGAGGGGGAAGAGGAAGACGAGGTGAGTCTCAGGAGGGAAAGTTGTTAAGATGGAGGAGGAAGAGAGAGAGAGAGCCAACAAAAGAAAAAGAAAAAGAAACAGCCATTGCGGATGGGATTAAAGAAGCCCTGGGCCCAGGGCCCTTAACAAATGTGTCCAGAAGGGCTGCAGCCCAGCTTCTGCATGCTGCTTCTGGCTTGCTGGTGGCCCCTGGGGCCCCTGAGCCAGGGCGCCCTGTCTTGGCTTACTCAGCTGAAATCTCTCTCCAAGGACATCCAGGGCCTAGGGCACTTGAATTATTTTGTCAACAGTTCTCAACCTGTTTACCCTCCTGGCTGTGGGGTGGACCCCACCTGGACACAGACCTGGCCATTGATAGCTTCAGGAATGGTCCCCATTGATAGCTTCAGGTACCAAGAAACAGCCTTAGTAGCCCGCTCCCTCCATGGAGGCCAGCACGCCAGTTGAGGGCTTCACTCCCCAGTCACCCCTTCTGAGTCCCCTGTTGAAGATTCCTGAAATTCAGATACCCGGAAACCCCAATGTTCCACCCAGAATCAGCAGAAATGCCTTTCCATGGACCAGCCATGCCACAAGCCCCGGTCTCATGCCCTGCTAGCCCGCCTGGCTTCCTGGAACCCTGGCTGAGGCTGCCACCGCAGAGGTGGCTGGGACGTTTCAGCCAATGGTCCAATGGCTTTCCCTGGGTCCTTTTTGGTTCTTCTGCAGCACAGCCCTGTGCATCCATAACCTCCAGGAGGGGGGCAGAGCTGGGGGCACAAGGGACTCTCGGGGTAGCGGGGGGCCAGGAGCTCCCCTAACTGCAGAGGCTAGCCTTACACACCCAGCGACACATGTCCCCCTTTATGGCCCGGGCTTTCTCTCGGTGCTTAAAGGCAACTGTGAAAAGAGCAGGCTGATTCTGGCTGCCTGGCCGTCTCCTGGCAACAGGCCTGGCAGGAGGTCTTTCTTTCTCCCCCCAATCTCCCTTCTCTCCACCAACTCCCCCTTCCCTTTCCCCCCTGTGTCTTGTGTTGTGTATCATTAAAACTTCCCTCCCAGCCACTTGGCAGCCAGCCGCCAGGCCCTACTGGGGCCAGTTCCCTCAGGGCAGCTCAGCTGGCCCCAGGGGTGCAGAATCCGAGGGGTCAAGCCCCCAGAGGGGCGGCTTTGTGTGATGGAATGAGGCTTAAACTCCAGTTGGCAACCTTCAGTGTTCAGAGGGGCAGCCACTAGTACATTACACACACACACACACACACACACACACACACACCTATTCCTTCGCTCCTCCTCCTCCTTCCAGGACCCCAGTGTCTTCTGCGAGTGCTTGGAACCTGCCAAGAGGGCCACTGGGCACTGCCCAGTCCTGCAAGTGCCTCCTGGGTCTGGATACAACCCTCATATCAGGCAAGTGTCCATGGAAGGCTAGGTGGCCACTGTCAAGTGTCTACAGTCAGCTCCAACCCAGTCTTGGGTCTGCCCTGAAAGGCAAGGACATCAAGGGAGGTGGCCACAATGATCACAGGGAAACAACATCCAGTCACTGGCTATTGTGACCAGGACTCCTCATTTAGCCACTTCAATTTAGAGGAACTCTGAGAGTCACAGAGGCTAAGCAACTTACCTAAGGCCACACAGCCCACCATGGAAAACTGTGCTGGCCCTCTCTGGCTTTCCAGCCCCATCCTCCCAGCTCTTTAGACTCTTTCACAGAATGGAGGCCAACACCTCCTCTGGGCTCTCACTTGCCTACCTCTAGAACAGTGTCTGAGGGATGTCTGAACTTCACTGCGCCACTCTCCTTCTCATCTTACCCCTGAAGAAAGCCTCCCACAGACCCAGACCAAAGAGGTGACCCAGGACCTTGCCTAGCCCCTCTTGCTCCACCAGGAGTCTCTGGGTCACAGAGGCCTAGGAACTGAGCCATGTTGGCACTCAATACATTCATAAGGCTGGATGGGTGCCCCCAGATCTCCCATCTGATACTTTGAGGCAGGGATGGTACTGGGGGAATCTCTCAGCTTATGGCCATAGTTATGTAACCCTAGCAGAACTCAGTTCTGCTGCAAGGAACAGCCTCCAGGGGTGGGAAAATGTCATTTTGTATCACAAAAAAGGTCCTAAGCAGGACTCTGAGGGCAGCTGGAGGGAGGGCAGCAGTGACTCCAGTTTCTTTCTTCTTTGTTCTATCGTCTACTTCATTCTTGGTCAGTCGTCCTCATAGCTACAGGGTGGCTGCCAAGGCTCCAGCTCCACCCAGACACAACAGCCCAGCACAAGGAAGCTGGATGCCTCCCACTTTTTGTTTAATAGCTTTTTAAAAAAAATTTATTTTTGTATGTGTTTGAATGTACTGTACGCATGTAGGTTTGTGCACCTGTGTCGTGCAATGCCTCAGAGGTCAGAAGAGGGTGTTGGATTCCCCTGGAACTGGAGTTGAAGATGGTTCTTAGCCGCCATGTGGGTGCTGAGGATCGAACCCGGATGCTCTGCAAGAGCAGTCGGTGCTCTTAACCGCTAGGCCATCTCTCCAGCCCCACCTTCCATTTTTTATCTTAAGACTCTCCCAACCTCACACCCTCCAGCTGACCACTTATCATGTCTCCTGTGACTCAGTTCAGCCCAGTTCCTAGCAAGGAGCATAGGTCCCCACGATTGTTCAGACTAGTGAGACTTTATGTCTGAGCTATGAAAGAAAGAATAAACTTGGTTTCCAGAGCTTAAATAAAGCCCTTCCCCTTTTTCAAAAAATTATTTTTAGGGGCTGGAGAGATGGCCTAGTGGTTAAGAGTGCCGACTGTTCTTGCAGAAGACCCAGGTTCGATCCCCAGCACCCATATGGCAGCTGAGAACCGTCTTTGGCTCCAGTTCCAGGGGAATCCGACACCCTCTTCTGGCCTCTGCGGCATTGCATGACATGGGTACACAAACCTACAAGCAGACAGTACACTCATACAAATAAATAAATAATAAAAAAGATTTATTTTTATATATTTTTTAAAGCGTGTGTGTGTGTGTCACAGCATGTTTGTGGAGATCAGAATGCAGGACTTGGTTCTCTCCTTCTATGGGTCCTGGGGCTTGAACTCAGGTTGTGACTGTCCCCAGTCCTTGTCCAGCTGACTGGATGAAGAAACTAAGTGGCAGCTTTTTAGTCACCAAATTCCTGCCAGGCATCATTTCACTAAGTTCCAGGCATCATCTCATGAAATAGGCAACAGCCTTTTGAGGCATATTTTACTATGTGCAGTTTGCAGGCAAGAAAACAGGCTCAGAGAGGATAGGAAATGTGCCCAGGGCCACACGGGAAGAGGCTAAGGCAACCACTCGGGGTCTCCCAGGCAGAGAAGTGAAACTCCATTCCACCCTTCCCTGGGGCCAAAGCAAAAGAGCAAAGAAAGACCCTGCTAGAATGGGGGAGAAGCCAGGCGGAATCCCTGGTTTGCCCAAGGGCCCTCTCATAACTGTGCCAGTTCCTGAGTTCCTACCCATGAGACCGATGGGACTCAGTAACTACCCACTGGGCTCTGTGCTTCTGTTAAGGTTCCCAGGCCCAGGACTCATTTCTGGCCCAGCCTGAGGTTCCAGTGGTGGGTGATGCTTTCCCTACTGGTCTGTGGAGAGATAGTTGTTGGCTAGAGCTCTGGCCAATGCGAAGAAGGGTGTGCTGGAAGAAGGAACCAACCTAGCAAGAATTCCTCTGCTGGCTTAGCTTGTGGACACATCTGTGAGGCATTTTCTTGATTATTAGGTGATGTGGAAGGGACCACCTTTTGTGGGTGACATCACTACTGGGCAGGTGGGTCTGGGTTAGATAAGAAAGCAGGCTGAGCACAGGCCAGAGAAGCAAACCAATAAGCAGCATCCTCCATGTCCCTGTTTCAGTTCCTGCTTCAGGTTCCTGCCTGGACGCCTCTCTATGAGGGACTGTAACCTGTAAGCCAAATAAACCCCTTCTCCCAAGTTGTTTTGATCATGGTATTTTACCACAGCAATAGAGAGTAATTAGAACAAAGGGCATGATGGGAGATTGTCTGCACCATCCCCTGGGATAACACCAGGCTAAGGGCATGATGGGAGATTGTCTGCACCATCCCCTGGGATAACACCAGGCTAAGGGCATGATGGGAGATTGTCTGCACCATCCCCTGGGATAACACCAGGCTAAGGGCATGATGGGAGATTGTCTGCACCATCCCCTGGGATAACACCAGGCTTATTCCATTCCATCTTCCTAAAGTGCTCCCACCAAACTCTTCCTCCCCAAATCTTCCTAGCTCTTATTTTGCTTTTTAGAAACATTTATTTGATCTTCTGAGGTGTGACTCTCCCAGCACGACAATCTCCATGAACCTAAGACCCTGTTGGTGCTCAGGAAGTCTTATTTGGCAAGGGCTGCCCTCACACAGGTGCCACAGTTTGTCTGGAGGGGTCTCCCAAGCCCCAGATACCTGGGAGAGGAGGGCAGTGACTTCTGGTCAGCTGCTTAGCCCTGATCTCAAACCAGTAGACAAGGCAGGGGCTGCTCTGAGGAAAACAGGACCCAGAATCCAGGGCAGAGCTCAGGGGAGCAATACATACCTGGGGGGACCACAGGGAAGAGGAACTCAGGGTCCTCTCACCCGAAACCTCAGCACTCTCCCTAGGCCTGCCACCAATGTTTATATGAGGCCATCAAGTGCCCACACTGCTTGGCTTCCGTGGAATCCCTGATTTCAGAGTGGGAAACAGCATAGAGCAGACACAGTGACACGGGTAATTTCATGTCAGTGTTAGGGCTGCTGCGTGGAACAAAAAAGGGGGGTGGGCTGGAGCCATAGGTGGGAGGGAGTCCTGCCATCCACGGAGATGCTGAGGTGAGTGTGAGGCTGGTCAAATCCTTCAGGAGAGGGCTCTTGGCTCCTCGAAGACCCTGGGACAGGAGACACAGTTCTCATTTAATGAGGCAGCTCCCTCTGAGGTCCGGTCCATCTCTCCAAGACCCACCTGAGGGAAGTGGCACTGGGAGCCAGCTGCCTCCAGCCCTGTTCAGGTTCTTTTTGCAGCTCACTCCCTTCCATGGAACTCGGGCTCCCATGGCTTTCCACATTACTCTGGGGCCCTAGGGGTGGCGTAGGAGGAACTTCTAGGAGTAAGAGAAACCAATCCTGGAGTCTGGGTGAGCAGATGGCGGCATCACAGGATGTACTATTTCTAGGATAGACACCTGCACCTTCGTGGGGAGGATAGGGGACCCTGAAGCCATGCACACCTGATCTCCAGCTAAGCTCCGAGTTGCACAGTCAATTAAGGACATTCACTCATAAGGATACCTACTTAGACGGGATCCCCCCAAATCCAGGCTGCCTAGGGGTGAAGTGCGGATATGCCAGGAGGCGGGTCAACCCTTCGGGCCTGAAGGAGCTTTGGGACAGAACCCCACAGCTGCACTTCTTTGGGTGCCGTCCCTGTACAGACCACAGACTTCCTGGATCTGGAGGCTTCTGCCTCTATGCCTGAGAGAACAGCTCGGTATAAAGGAAATCATGTCCAATTAATTTCTGCGTCCACCAGCTACATTATTACCCTCCTACTTCCAGGCTACCCTGTGCTGCCCAGTATTCCATTGGCCCTCAGGGAGTTCACCTAAAATTATTTGGGGGTTTTAAAGCTTTATTTAGTAAGGAAATATTCGAAAAGCCCTTTTCTCCAGGTCAGAGGCGGAGCTTCCTAGGTCCAACCGTGTTGCTCCCAGTCTCTGCTGCAGGCTCTGGGACCTTCACACTTGCTGCCTCCCCGACTACCTACAATTGGTTCCCCTCTCCTCCATCACCGACGCATCACACACACGCAGAGCACACACACACACACGGCTGGTCTGGTATTGTGCCCCTACCCCGTAGTTTCCCTCGGATAGTCCCAGCAAAAATAAATAAATATCAGTGCCTGTCTGGGTCGGAGATTTCCTCCTCCCTCCCAGCAACCAACCCGACAGACCAGCAGCGGGGTGAAGGCTGGTAGGGGCCTGGCCTCGGTATTATTCTTTGTCTACGAGGAGCCTCAGCCGGGGTCCGATGAAGCCTCCCGGAATACACAGCGGCTGGCCAGGGGCTTCGGTGAGGAGTGCAGATCAAAAGGAACCTCAGGGCAACTGCAGCGGTGGGGGTGGGGTCCCCATCCCAGGTCTGAAGTCCCTGACAGTCACACACAACAAACAGTGCCACCCTTGGCTCCAGGTCCCTGGCCCGCTTGCCTCATCCAGGAGACCACCCTCCTCCCCAGGCCAGAGGCCTCGGGTCTACCCACACTAGCTGGTTTCAGAGTGAGTTTAACCCTTTCCGGCCAAGTGCAGCCTACCCTGGGGTTGGAGCTCCTATGAGACTCGTGGCTTGGGGGTGCCCTCATTGCCTGGGCAGGGCCTATTCCTCTGTTCCTGCCTGCAGGCAGGAGGAAGAAAATTAAGCTCGTGTTGAAGGAAGGACACCTGGCGAGAGAGACGAAAGGACTCAGGAATCCCCTCCTCTGGGAAACTTTCAAGTGGGGGGAAATTCCCACGCAGCCTCTGCTCTGCCGGTTGCCCTTCGAGGCCACTCCACTTCTGGGTTCCCTCCTTCCCCACTTCCCCTAGTGGTAGGGCCACACGGCTCCTGGGTAGCCCCTTTCCTCCACGTGTTTCCAGCCCGCTGAACACCACCTCAGGCTGCCCTGCTCCAGGCTGCCTGCAAGACTAACTTTGGAACACCCAGCTCTTCAAGAAAAGACCAGATTTGCCCACACCAGGCATGACTACTTCCTACACATCTCTCAGTCAACCCTCATCCCACCCAAAGCCAGTGAAAGCGTTTGCACACCCCCCCCCCCAACTCCTAATTCACCTGTGGAATCTTTAGGCCCTAAATGCCTTTTAAAAAGTCGTCTGCCACCTCCCACCACAGTGTTGT
Source organism: Rhizomys pruinosus (assembly GCA_009823505.1). Classification (NCBI taxonomy): domain Eukaryota; kingdom Metazoa; phylum Chordata; class Mammalia; order Rodentia; family Spalacidae; genus Rhizomys; species Rhizomys pruinosus. Next base: position 2,126,054 of record VZQC01008331.1, on the reverse strand, counting down.
CCCTGTGGGACCTCGGCCTCTCAGCTCTCAGAGACACCAATGTTTGGGCTGTGGTACAGGACTTGAGCGCCGACATCAACTTTTCTCAGCAGAAGACACCAAGTCCCCATGGGAAGGGGGACAGTCCACCCAAGGGCACCTAGCACCTAGCAGAGAGCCAAAAGAGGGTGGACAAACCCCACTGCAGCTCTGCATTCCTAGACTGTGGCCTCGCCCTTCCCACAGCCCTCCCAGAGCCCAGCTTGGAGGTCAGGCATCTCTGGGTGCCCAGCCCCTGGGGGGCATCTCTCGGATGCTCGTCCCAGTGGAACCCACCAGCCCTGTGGGTCTTCACTGGGGAGTGTTTCTTTGCACTGCTGTCCTTGGCCTTCTCTTCCCTTCCCCTTTCTTCCGTGTGGGAGCTCCACCTCACCCCATCGAGCCCTGAAGTACCCCTTGCCCCTGTTTCTGTCTCAGCGTCTCTATCCACTCCTCTCTCCCTATCTCCACTTCCTCCCCTCTCTCACCCCCCACCCCCATCCCCTCCACCCGGAGCACGGGGCTAGGAACGCGGCAGAAGCAGTGACAAGCCCAGGCGGCTCTCTCGACCCTTAGTGCCCCCAGGGGCCAGTTCCTTGCGCTCCCTGAACCTGCAGCAGAGGTGCGGTGTGCGGAGAGCGGACCAGCAGGGGATTCGAGCTGTGGGCACCGGCAGCCCGGATCAAAGGCTAGGAATGCCTGCTCCCCTGGCGTAGAACTTCCTCGGGCCGTGTCCACCCCCACCCTACCCCCACGGACCGAGAGCCCGCCATTCCTGGCCAGAGGGATCCCAGTGGGCTCCTCAGCTTCTTCATCAGTTTCCCAACAGAGCGTCCTCTCCTCGGCCCAGGCCCGGAGCGCTTCTAGCGTGGAAGGTCTCCCGAGGGGCTGAGGGCAGGCAGCCAGCTAGGTGATGGGAATTCTCACTTAAAATCCACCCACCATCTCAGCACCACTCAGCGTTCTGGAGGAGAAGGGGAGGCCCGGGAGGCTCCCGCTCGTGGGGAGCACAGGGGTCGTGGGATGAATCTGGTGTCTGCAGCGTATATAGCCCTTGAGCCCCAAACCCGGGTTCTAGTTTCCCATCAGCGGAAGGGGTCCCCCCACCCCCGAGGTGCAGGGATTTAAGGAGTGGGATGTTCCCGGAGGCCCTCAACTCCTCCTAGCCAGGGCTGCCCTGTTTCACTAGCACCAAATGGTGCCACCCCAAGATTCAAAGGAGACTGCAGGTGCCTCAAAGGTCGGGCCTGGACGCCCACAGGAGGAGAAAGTGACCAGAGTCCGCCCGCAGGAAATGCAACCGGCCGCTGGTGTCAGTTGCAGGAAATGCAAAGCCAGCAGGAGGTCGCGATACCAATCTGATCCTTGACAAAAGACTCAAATGACACTAGGTCTGTCCCCGGCGCCGCCCGCCCGCAGACCTTCGAGCCTCCGCGGACTCCGCGCGCCTCACCGACACCCTGGGAGCGACCTCCTGCGCCCGGGTCCCGGGGCCGCCCGCTCGCGGGCCGGGGAAGGCTGCGGGCTGGGAGGGGTTGCATTTCCCAAGCCTCTGATCCCAAAGGCGCGAACGGGTTTCCGAAAACATCCCCGCGCTTTCTAGTGTGGGTTCCTCTTGGGCCCCAATCCCCAGGGATCACGGTCCCCCACCGAAAGGGAACCACCCATCCGTGCCCACGCGGGCCGGTCGCCACGTGAACGCCGGGTCACAGCCCCGGCTCCCTAAACCTGGCTGGCGCGGGCAGGGGAGGGGGCGTCCCGGGCCAGCTCGGAACCCCGCACGCCGAGTCTCTCCCAGGTCCCCGTGTGCCCAGCGCGCGGGCTTTGCCCAAGTTTGCCGGGGCGATGCCCTTGCGAGAGCCGGAGTTGTGGGCCGGGCGGGAGGGGCGCGTGATTGACAGGCTGAACTACAGACTCATCTCTTACCTTAGGCCGCGGGCGCTGATTGGCTGCTCGCTGACATCCCTCAAACCCGGCTGCTCGGCGCTGGGCGCGGGAGGGGGGCGGCTGCGGGTGGAGGTGCGCTTCTGACAAGCCCGAAAGTCATTTCCAACCTCAAGTGGACTTTGTTCCAACTATTGGGGGCGTCGCTCCCCCTCTTCATGGTCGCCGGCAAACTTCCTCCACGGCGCTGCTGCTAATGGAGCCTCACCTGCTCGGGCTGCTACTCGGCCTCCTGCTCGGTGGCACCAGGGTCCTCGCCGGCTACCCAATTTGGTGGTAAGACTTCTCTTGTCTGCCCGCGGCCCCGATCTCCCGGCCGCGCCTGCGGACGGTGGGGGGTGCTGGCCGCGTCCGAGGTGCGGCAGGCCTTGGGGTTCCTTTCTTCCCGCCTCCCTCCAGCCCCCCAGCCGTCTACCTACCCCTTCTGGATCTTCTGCTGGTGTCGCCTTCAGAATCCAACTCCTGGCTTCTCCGATAATCACCATTTTCCCTGCTACCCGCCGCAGAGGCGGGAGGACGATCCCTATCCCCGAAGGTCTGTTATTCTCAGCCCTCACCCTCGCCCATCCCAATTTGAGGGTCCCGAAGAACCTCTATTTGCTTACAGTTGGGTTTCTGCAAATCCAGTGCTGTCCTTGGGGCCCGGCCACTCCTCTTCTCCATTTTAGGGTCTCCATGGGCAAAATTATCCTGTCCTTGCTCGCCACCCCATCTGGTAGGCGGCTCGGTCAACAGATTTCCCCCACAATACCGGCGTTTGCTTTCATATTTCAGACCCCAGAAGCTTTGGGGATCCCCAGGCAGGGGACTTGGGGGGGTGTTTTATCAGATTCTCCCCACTCAGGTCTGGATTAATTCTGAGCCTCTGAAGTGAATATAGAATTTGCTGATCGGAGATGCCATTGAATGTGTTTGTATTCGTTGCCTGCTTGTCCATCCTGGCGAAAGGGGGGGCTCTGAGAAAATGTAGCTGTTTGGGAGGGGTAACCTTGTACTTCTTTGACCAAAAACCCAGTTCCTCATGTCAAATTCTTGGCTTTTGGAAGACCTAGGATCGAGGAGAAAGAGAGAGGGAAAAGGGGAATTTTTGTCCCCGAGAAATGCAGCTACAAAAGACATTTTTGTAAATAAGGCTTGGATAGCAGGCGACACACTTGGGGGGGCCATGCATGTGTGAGGGGAATGACTAGGAGATAAACAGCATTTTGGGGAGGTCCAGGGAGTCTTCTCTTTTCTAAGTCACAGTGCTTCACCCCCCCCCCAAAAAAAAAGGTCCCAGGGGCCAGTGAAGAACACATTCTGAAACCAGTTCTCTTTCTCTAAATTACACCCCAGCCCTCCTCTGTTCCAGCCCCCTGCATTCCGGAAAACTTTAATGAAAGAACCCTCCCCTCGTGGACAGTGGCGAGGCTCAGCCTGGGGGTGGGAGGTGAGAAGGAGGAATTTGGGACTGTGAGTAAGGAGACTGTGGCCCCTGGGGTGAAGTCTGAGATAAGTACCACCAGGGCGCAGCACTGCCTGCATGCCCCCACCCCTGCCTGCTATCTGGGTGCCTGGGATATGGGGAGAGCCTACCAAATTCAAGAGGCCACACCCCAAGTCTTCTTCCGGTTGTTTTGGGGATACCTGGGGTCCTGGGAGGGGGAGATCAGGAGCCTAAGCAGGGCATGACTAAGGATCTATTTAAAGGGTACCAAGAGTCGCTCCTAGGCAGACATCCCAGGGACAGTTTTCTTCCCTGTGGCCTTGGGTTGGCTCAAGGCCTCCAATATGATGTGGATAGAAGCCTGAGCATGCTGGGGGCAGTCAGGGATCATGGGGTGGGGTTCTGCCTCTTGGCTACCTCACTGACCATTCCTGACTCTATTTCTATCTTCCAGGCAAGGCCATGCTTTGCCTTCTCAGGGACCCTGGATGGTAGGGTTGGAAGAGAAGCTTAGAGCCCTGGGGGTAGCAGGCAGGAAGGAGACACAGGCTCCTCTGCTCTGTACACTAGAGGAGGGTATTTCCTGGGGCAGTGCCAGTGGGTGAGATGGTGGTGGCAGTAGGGTCTGTGTATAATGGTGTCTGGAAATATCTAGATAGCTCTCACCCAACAGGAAGCAACACTAGGAAAACCTGGAAGGCCAAGACAGGGCCCTAACATAATGATAGGCTGATAGACACATGGCCTGTTTGGGGGTTGGAGGGGGAAGGCTATTGCTTTGTCTGAGCAATGGAGAGGTGTGTGTGTGTGTGTGTGTGTGTGTGTGTGTGTGTGTTCTGGATCTATGACCCTAAGAGATGTGTCTGTACACTAGTGTGTCTCTGTGGGTAGGAGTATTGGTGCCTAAGACCTGGGCAACTGTACATGTGAAATCTTGTGGGGTGTGCCTGGAGCATCTGTGGCCCATGGCAGGGTATGCTGTGTCTCTACAGAGAAGTGTCAGCAAGTGGCTGATTCTGTAACATGTATGTATATGAGACAGAAGTCTAGACGTGTCTTTGCTCATGTAAATAAGAGTGCCTGTTTTTTTCTCGTGATCCTGGACATGGCAATTGATATCTGTGTCTGGACTCGTGAGCATGTTTGCTTGTGTGTATGTGAGTGTGTGTGTGTGTGTGTGTGTGTGTGCCCATGCACACTCAGATGCCTTCACGACAGTGTACAGGGAAGGCCCAACAAATGTCTTTGTGCATGATATCAGTGCTTGTGGCTTGACCTGACCGTGCTTTGAAGTATGATCATGAGCCTTGTGTCCCTGCCTGGGTAAGGTCTGTGTCTGCTTCTGATCTTTTCCCCAAGTGCCAGTGACATAGTTTTGAGCCAGCAGCTATGTGCCATGTGAGCAGACACCCAACCTGTGGGAATGAAGGACACCTGATACGGGGTGCTTGGTGGGCACCTATAGCCCCAAGAGGAAGACCCTGCAGGAAGTGGAGGTCTTAGAAGGTGACTGCAAGTACAGCTGGCCGCAGATCCCAGTTGGGGTCAGGGCAGGGGCCTTTCTGGGCACCGGTTTGCCCTGTCTGCTTAAAGACTGTGGCCACTGACCCTCTCTTTTCTAAGGTCCTTTTCCTTTGGTCTTGGTGCTGGGGTGGAGCATGAGGAACTAGAGAGTGACTAGGCCTTGGATTCTTGATCCCCCTGTGCCCCCAGGCAGGCAGATTCCAGTCCTTTTAGCATTTGAGTCCATCACAGTCTGCCCTCCTTGGCCCACCCAGCTTACACATTCCCCAGGAGGGATTTACAGGGGAAATCGATTAGCTGGGATTTCTGGCCACACCACCTCGAGGAAGGACCCCCACCCCCAGCTGCCTGCCCTTGTTCTGCCTTGCTCAGGCCCCCAGTCCTGAGCACAGTAGACCAGGAGGGGGCTCTAAAGGGGCTTCTCACCTATGCCCTTAGAAGGAAACCCTGTGCTCCAAAGCCTCCTGGCCAAGCAGTGGCAGCACTGAGACAAGACTCCTGGCAGCAACCCTGATTGATTTCTACAACTCTTCTTCTCAGTACCGGTTAGCTCCTGGTAGAGAAATCTGTCCTTCTTCATGAGAGAAGCTATCTTTCCAGGGCCTTGTCCTGCACCATCTGTGTTCCATAGTGGACACCCTGATGAAAGGGGGGAGGGCAGCTCACCCCACACTATGTTACCAAGGACCACTGAAACACCCTTCTGGGCCAGTTTCTCACTTTTCACTCAGGGCCACAAGCTTACCCTGCCCTGAAGTTTAGGGAAAGGTGTTCTGCTGAGAACTCAGAGCTGAGCGGCAGGACAGCTGGGTTCTCATTCCACCACCCTGGAACCCATCCTCCACACAAGTGCCTGCCTTAAGCTCTGCCTCAGTTTCTCCATGTGTCACATCCTGCTGCCTCTCTCTCCTCCAACCCCCACGCCCACCCAACAGCCGCCTCTCAGAGGCTTGGGAACATGTTCAGTCAAACCCCGTGGGGGTCAGTAGGCTGAGCCCAGGGAGGCACCTGGAGACTGCGGGGGAGGAAGGCCCCAGGCCAGGTGTTAACACTTGTAACAGGCAGGAATTACAGCTGGCTGAGACTAGGGCTGGCGAGGAGCTGAGCTGGCTGGAGGCTGTTGATCCCACAGAAAGACAGACAGACAGATGGGAGATACCAGATCAGATGGCCAGCTTTAGCAGGGTGGTCGCCCTTCTAGGGCAGAGCTTGCCCTGGGGGACATGTCTGGGGGGAAATGATTGCAGGCCTCTTGAAAATGAGTTCATAGTCCTCCTGCCTACCCTTCCTTCTGGGTAGGACTTCAGGTTCCAAAGGGAACAAAATTGATAGATCTGTGGGTATCTTTCTGATGGCATCACACATTGCTTGAAAAAAAATAAGGAAAAAAAAAAAAACAGGTCAAGTATTATACTAATACCAGGAACTGTGTCCTTGAAAGAACCTGCCAGAATATATGGAGAGGAAGGCATAGTGGGAGAAGCAGTTGTCAGAGAAAAGTTCTACCCAAATCACGGTGTTCTATTAACAGCTTTGGGACCAAGAAGTGAGACCTGAATATCACCTACTTTTCTACCCATGTGATCCCAAGGCCTGGGTCTGAGATGCCTGCCTTGTAATAAATCCTGATGGGTAGAAAGACTGAAGGGAGATGAGAGGCAGGAGCTGGACTTGGGAGACCAGGCCTTTCTTTTTTTTAATTTTATTTATTCTTTATGTATACGAATGTACTGTCTGCATGCAGGTCTGTGCACCTGTGTCGTGCAATGCCACAGAGGTCAGAAGAGGGCGTCAGATTCCCCTGGAACTGGAGTTAAAGATGGCTCTCAGCTGCCATGTGGGTGCTGGGGATTGAACAGGGGTCCTCCGCAAGAGCAGAGTTGGTGCTCTTAACCACTAGGCCATCTCTCCAGCCCGAGACCAGGCCTTTCTAAAGTAGGTGCTCCATGCAAATCCAGCTAGAGCTTCCCGGGGATCACACTCTCTTGCAACTGGATGCCTGCTCCATTGCTAATAAAAGAGGCTACTGAGGCAGGTAGAGGGCCCCGGGTGAGACTCCCCAAAGAACAGGCCAAGCAATGTTCTCCCGTCCCATCACTACAGAACTCATGGTACTTGGGCAGATACAGAAATGAGATCCAGCACAGAAATAGGATGGGCGAGTGCCAGGACACTGGGTTTTCTCCAGGCCTGGAAGAGGTCTGGACAGGAGACAAGGAACTTGGGGGCGGCTAGGCAGGAAAGGTGACTCTTCCTAAGGAGGATGCAGCTAAGAGATGCTTCCAGAGTGGGAAAGGATAATGTCTCAGGACTCAGAATGTGGTGAGCTCAGCCCTTTTCGTAGGAGGGAACGATGTTCCCCATCCCTGCCCAACATGCGGCCTGACGGCTGGGTCACCCCATGTTCTGGGTCTGTATACTCACACCGTGGAGGGCTGGAAATAGTTTCAGCAGGTAGTGGAGAGAGTAGTGTCTGAGTTCTGAGTTTACTGCCCACTGCTGTGACCTAGGATAAGTTGTTGTCCTCTGCACTTCATGTTCCTGCTTCCCTCTCGGCTTCATTTTCTTTGGCCATGCTGATGGGGTCTGTTTGTCCTCTCAGAGTTCCAGAGCTATGGTGGGAACTCCATAGTAGACACTCAGAGCCTACTTGAGACAGTGTACCCCTTTATCTCTGCAGCCCCACATACCCCAAAGCTAGCTGCCCCCACTACTGCCAAGCCTCCTGCATGCACTCGAAAACTTCACCTCAAATACTCCGTTCTTCTACAGTCAGGCTGTTGGCACATCCATCTAGATTTTTCATGTTACCTGGGTAACTAGGGCAAGGTGACCTCTCCCAGTCTCAATCTCCCCATCCGTAAAATGAACATAGCTGATTGCTTCTTTTTTTTTAATAAATAATTAAAAATTTTTTTTTATTTATTTTGTATGTGTATGAATGTACTGTCTGCACGCAGGTCTATGCGCCCGTGTCGTGCAATGCCGCAGAGGTCAGAAGAGGGTGTCGGATTCCCCTGGAACTGGAGTTAAAGACAGTTCACAGCCGCCATGTGGGTCCTGGGAATCGAACCCGGCTCCTCTGCAAGAGCAGTCGGTGCTCTTAACTGCTAGGCCATGTCTCCAGCCCAAATTTCTTCTATTTTGAAGGGCTGTGGATAACAGGGAGCAAATCCATATAAAGCTCTTAGAATAATGCACGACATACAGGAAGTATGTCCTGGATCCAAACTTGCCTTTTCAAGGAGCCTTCCCAGATTGGCCCTGCCCAGCTCTGCTTTCTCCTTGCCCCACAATGCTTGGCATTAGTACCCACGGGTTTGTAGCCTTCTTCCCAAGTGGAAGACACTCAGTCAGCCTGCACAGGGAGGGAGGGCAAGGTGAAGAGAAGTGCTGGAGTCTCCCCTAATTCTCCTGCCACCCCATATTCAACCAGGCTCTTACAATTACTGACAATTTCAACTGGGATAAGGAGCACTGTGGGCTGGGCTGGGAGGGATAGGATTTGCCCATGTGCTGTCAGAGCAGCCTCAGCATGGGCTGAAGTTGCTTCTGGAGCTGGGGGAATGACTCAGAAGGTGATTTATAGACGGAAGGCAGAAAGCTTGGCTCCTGGCAGAGGCCTGCTGCTTAATTACATTCTTTGGGGGGTGGAGGTATGTGGGGCGACAGTAAGGGGAAGACTTCCACCCCATCCCCTCTGGGCCTGGTCCCTGTGCTGTCCTAGCTTCAAGTAGGGTCCTTCTCAAAGGGAATGCATTCCCCTGTACTCAGTGAGGGCTAGGCCGCTGAGGAGGAGAAGGAGGTGGAAGAGAGGAAGGCCAGAGTCCTCCCCCACCCCAAAGGCTGATGGAGGCAAGCAGAAGAGCAGTGCTGGGAAGGATCACTGGGTCTCTATCTTGCTTCTGCAGGAAACTAGCTAAGTAAGCCACCTGGGCAGAAGATTCTAGAATCTTCACTCTGTGGCAGCTCTACTTCCCTTTTTTATTCATTTTTTTTGTTTTGTTTTGTTTTTGTCTTTTCAAGACAGGGTCTCCCTGTGGCCCCAGCTGTCCTGGAACTCACTCTGTAGACCAGGCTGTCCTTGAACTCACAAAGTTCCTCCTGCCTCTACCTCCCAAGTGCTAGGATTAAAGGCGTGCGCCACCACACCCGGCTCTCCACTTCCCTTTTCATGCAAGGCCTATGGCTGCCTGTGAAGACCTTCAAGTTGGGCTCTTGTCTGCCCCTTGGGTCTTGGTGGCCAAGATGGGGACCAAGCCTGGTGCTCGGAGGCTGAACTGTAAGTCTTCATGTTAGGTAGCCTGTTGCATGGAAGCATGGTGGTTATCTTAGGGTCACAGGTTCCCTGGCAGGTTGAGCCTTGTACTAGATTGGAGCAGCTCCTCTAACCCTGTGTTAAAATAACTTCTCCTGGAGCCACCAGAGTTTCCCTGGCTGGCTGCTGGCAAGCAGCTTGGGGTCTGGAAATTTGCTCTTTGTCGTGTTGATGTCTGCATTTTTTTCTGTCAGTGCTGATGAGCTCAGTGGTACCTCTCCACCACTGTCTGTCCCCCACTTTCAACCCCAGACGCTGCGCTTCTAGTTCTGGGGCTAGAAAGGTGTGGGGCCAGCTGGGGTGAGGGTATTGAGGCCTGCAGCACCTGTCTGATTGAGCTTGGCTAGGACAGCCTGGAGGAGTCGGCAGGGGTCACGGTGGGGACAGCAGACAGCTCTCTGGTTCCCCCTGAGGCAGGCCTTCTCAAAATGGCCTCTAATGCACGTGGAGTGAATTCCAGAAGTGTGCTTGGGGACTAGAAGGAGCAGCGAGAGGGGTGGAGCTTTCTAGGCAGGAGGTTAGGGGACCCGGGCTATCGGCCATGGCCTTCCACTAGCTATTGGGTTGTCAATTTCTGTTGGGAAACCAGGAACTGGTCCCAGGGTGAGGTCCAGACCACTCAATTTTATATTTGAGCAGCTGTGAGGTGGTGGTAGATTTGCTAACCCGAGCCTCAGTTTTCTCATCTGCGAAATGGGCAATTGCATACCTTCCTGCTGCAGGGCTGCTAACAGCTCAGGATAGGACTTTGAGAAGAGTCAGTCATTTCAGAGTCAGCAACTGCCATGGCTAAAAAGGACCCAGGGCCCTGTCCCCTACCCAGAGCAGGTGCCCCCAGTTTCTAAGCAGATCCTATGGGGAGCATAGGATGTGACTAGAGCCCATACTTAGATTTAAGACAGTGTGGCAATAAGGCATGTTTCTGTTTTTAGCTCTGGGGGTCCAGAGCCTTCAGGCCTGACTCCTGCTGAGACCCAGGGTGGGAAGTCTGGATGGAGAGGAGAGGTGTGAGGAGGGGCAGATAGAAGGGCTCTGAGCCTGTGGTGCTCATGAAATCTAGGCACCCCGGAGAAAGACCCAGCAACCCACAGCAGCCGAGCCCCGTCCCTCGATTCAGCCTGGAGAGACCGGAAAAAGAAAACGTGTGCCCTGTGTCGGTTAGGGGGGTGGGAGCAACAGGACCCAGTGCCCAGGGCTGTAGGGAGGGTCTTTCTGCCCAACCTGCCCCTGGGCTCAGAGTCCCACTTATCTGTCAGAGCCAGCTGGGTCGGCAGGGAAAACCAATCTCACAGTGCCTGCTAAGAATGCAAATAGGGGTTTGTGACCATGTGAACCAGTGTGCTGCCTCCCTCCAATCTTACCACCCACTTCGTAGCGCAGATTTCTGACATGTCACTCTCCTCATCTCAAACCTCCCACGGCTCCCCACTTCCTGTCTGGCACTAACGACCTTTGATTTGGCCTGTACCTACCTGTGCCTACCTGTGCCTACCTGTACCTACCTGTGCCTACTTGTACCTACCTGTACCTACCTGTGCGTACCTGTGCCTACCTGTACCTACCTATACCTACCTGTGCAATGTGCCTTTCAGAACCTCCCTCAAGTCCCCTTAAAACTCAACATCAAATGGAAGACAGACCTCTGTGTCTATTCATTGGTGTTCTTTCATCTCCTTCTGAGCTATGGAAGGCAGCCGGACTCAGGGTGACCAGGGGTCATTTCGACTCTGCTCAGGGTAGGCCCAGCCTTGGGTTATGTAGCGGCTGACAGCCCTCAACTATGGAAGGCGACAGGAGCCTTGGCTGAGCAGGCTGTTACTGCTGTCCCAGGAACTGGGGTGTCTCTACAGTGTCCACTCCCTTGGGCTTTCTTGTTCCATTCCAGGCCAGGCTGGACTTTTCCTATCAATGTGTTAGTCCTTTACATTCACTGGCTCACCCTGTATATGCAGTTGGCAGGACTTGGTTCTCCACCCAGGAGCAGGTGTGTTTGTTGACCATGTACTGTGTACCAGTCTCTACAGATCTTAAGACCTAGATGCTCTAGAAGCTATTCTCCCCGGTTGACACATGATGCAGCCTACACGTGGTGGAGGAAGGGTTGGAGTCTACGGCCTATCTCTTTCTGCCTCTATCAGACTTGCAAGTGGCCTTTCTGCCTGTGATGAGAGGTTGCTTATTCCTGTAATACTTTGTTCTCCAAAGGATGATTTTGAAGCAAGATTCCACTTGATTTTCAGGTTGAGAGCTGCTTAGTGTTTTTGGATCCCATCATGAATATCTGGGGGTGTTCTTACTGGAGCCTTCCTACAGGTGGCCAGGCTCTTCCTAAGCTGGGATGGTACAGTATGGCTGCATGACATTTTTTTTTTCCCTTAGATCCGAGGGGGAGATGACCTTGGCCAAATACCTGAGGCTCTGTTTTCTATTTGTAAAATGGGAGGCAGGTAGCAGTGATCTCCAGGGTTACTGCTGGCTGTGTCATCATCTTACTGGGTCTCTTTTGCTCCTTGACGTCTGATTGGTACCACATGCAGGCAGCTGGTCAGAGTGGTTTGCCTTTATGGGGGTGTGGGTGTGCATGCACGTGTGTACACGTGAATTCAAAGGCCAGCGGACGGCTTTGGGTATTGTTCCTCAAGCACTGACCACCATGTTTTTTGAGATGGTTTCTCACTGGGACCCAGGGCTCAATGATTAGGTTACGCTGGCTAGCCAGCAAGCTCCAGGGATCTTCCTTTTCTGCCTCCCAGGCTCTGGGATTACAGGCATGACACCTCACTCAACATGGGTTCTGAGAAATGAACTCCGGTCTTCATGATTGTGCTGCAAACACTTTATTGGGTGAGCCATCTCTCCAGCCTCAGAATATCTAACCCTTGAGTTAGACAATGGCAAAAGTCCATTCTGAGGCTGGAGAGATGGCAACATTCAGCAGGACTTCTTATTGAGGAATTAGAATCCTTTTTCCTTTCTGATGAAACATGTTTCCCTTTTTGTCCTGGCCATTAGGAAACCCAAACCTGGACTTGCTGCTGGGTCCTTGCACCTGCCTTGACCCTGACTTGCAAGCTTGTTTACTCCTGCTTTTCAGTCTCCATTTTGCTGTTTGACCAGATCTGAACTCCTTGGCTTCTCCATGCCTAGGCTCTGGGGAGTATCTACTGATGCTCCATAAACAATTCTTTTCTTTGGAATGAATGTTTATTGTCAGCTGTGTTGAATTCTTTCTGAAATGAGGCAAGGCACACAAAACTGAAAAGACAAATACATATGCTTATAATCCCCGAATTCAGGATGCTGAGGCAGGAGGGCTACAAGCTTGAGGCCAGCTTGGGCTGCACAATGAGCCTCTGTCTCCAAGAAAGAAAGGAGGAAAGAAAGAAAGGAACTTTAAAATGGAGAAAAGGCGCCGGGCGTGGTGGCGCACGCCTTTAATCCTAGCACCCGGGAGGCAGAGGCAGGAGGATATTTGTAAGTTCAAGGCCAGCCTGGTCTACAGAGTTCCAGGACAGCTGGGGCTACAGGGAGACCCTGTCTCACAAAGACCAAAAAATAATAATAATAAAAATTTTTTTAAATTAAAAAGAGAAAAGGAAAAGAGGAAAATTTGACTCTTGGGGAACTTGCCCTCACCAAATAGTTTTGGGTTGGGGGAAGGGCAGTCAGTATCTTTATTATTTGCTTTTTCTAAATCTACAGAAACCTTACCTCAGGAAAGCCACCGTGACGTCCCTCGGTGGAAACGTAAAGGCGGTACGTTGCCATCCCTGAGAATCTGTTTTTCTTCCTTTCAAGTCAGGGCCTCAAACTCTACGGCCAAGAATGACCTTGAATCTCTGACCCTCCTTCCAACTTCAGGATTGGCATGTACCCTTATGTCTGGATTTATTTGGTTCTGGGTATTGAACCCAGGGCTTTGTGCATGCTAGGCAAGCACTCTACCAACTGAGCTATGCCCCAACCCAGAACTCTAGCTTTGGAGATGATGTTTGTGCCTTCCCTTCACCAGGTTCCAGCCGTGTTTCCTCCCGCCTCCTCTCACCTTGGAAGCCAACCTGTGCTCCTCCGCCTCCCTACAGGACATCTGAGCCCCCAACTAATGCTTCCCTTTCTCCAGATCAGTTGCTCTTATGCCAGCATCCATTGTGAGAACTGCCACCCTGAAAGGCTCTGAGTGGCATGGGGGTGGGTGAGTGAAAGAAGCCAGTCCCGGGATCACGCAGGATGGTACCTGGGCCTTCCTCAGGCCAGGCTTTCCCATAGCAAAGTCCAAGGTGAGACCCTGGTTGGTCCTGGGCAGAGCCATGCCACTTAAAAGCAGAGAAGAACTGCTGGGAAGGGGCCAGCCCCGCCTCTCCACTACCCAGCAAAGCTTCAACTTGCTACCTGCTCATGCCCTGGTGTGGCACCTTAGACATCACCCCATCCAGTCCCTTGGCTTTAGCAGAGGGAACACCTAACTCCAAACTGGGTTGTTCTCCATCTCGGGAGCATCTGCAGGGTGAGTGCTTCTGGAGCCTTCCAAGGAAGGAATCCATGACCTTGGCAAGTCCTTGAAGCTAAAGCAGTCCCCTTGAAACCAGTATCTCTGTCCCCATTTTATCCCAAGCAAATGAGGAGTTAAGGAGCAGGATTTAATGGTCAGCCTTGGCCTTGCGTGTACAGGGGAAACAAAGCCCACTCATGAACCCATCTCCAGCAGCCTTAGATACTGTTATTCTCCCCATTCTACAGATGACAGACTGAGGCCCCAAGAAAGCCACTTCAGTGCCCAAGGCTTCATACCTGGGGGACCTCAGCTCTAGTTATGATGCTGACTGCTAGAAGCCGGGCCTCCCCACATTCAGAGCCCTCCGTGATACTACGCTCCATCCCAATAGCTAGGAAGCTCTCCCTTAGGTCTGACTGCAGTCTTCCCTGACTGAGTCCAAGCCCACATGCTCTCATTTGGTCTCCTGGGACATGAGCCTCATCACTGAATAGTCTTAGTTTGCACTTGAGGACCAGATGCATCTCCCCCAGAGTCTCACTTCTCCAGAGCAGTCCCTTGGATGTAACCTGTCTGTCTCTGTGTGCTCTGAACTACTCACCCTCCCTCCCAGCATTATTTTGCAAGTCCTGTGGTCCTGAGAACTTGTTTCAACCCAGAGCATGAGGGGTCCTGCTCAGAGCCTTGGGGGTCTGCTCTATTGTCTGACATTTGTACCCCTCTCTCTGGAGCAAGGAGTCTGGGGCCCCAGTGCTCATACCCTTAGGTCCCACACTAACCCTGATCATGCCCAGGTAACCCACTGCCAGAGGTCTCCTACCCAAATGGCTGTAAGCCTTCTTCTGAGCTTTGTGGGCCTCTATTTGAGGTTTGTCCCATTGGGGCTGGTCATTTGCAGGGGTTACAGACAGAGCTTGGAGGTTTGGCCACGTGTCTAGCATGGGCAGGAATGAGCACAGTGCAGGCCGGGTGTTAGCATGAAGTCCATGGAGAAACTGGCCTTTCTGGTGGTGAGGAGGGCACTTGGTTCAGACAGGAATTGTTTCTGAATTTCGTATTCATGTAGAACACATACAGGAAAGGGCGTGGCTTCTGAGGATGCAGGTCAATGAGCTCAGCAGACACTGAAGTTTGTTGACCTGAGGGGAAACGTTTAGGTCTTGGGTACTTGATAAATCAGCCTTCATTTAGTGGTCTCCATACCATATGATCGGACCAGGCTTGGGGGTCTAGATGGGAAAGTGGCATGCTCCCTCTGGCCTTGCCACGTGGACTCATTGTCCTACCTCACAAATTCCCTGCCCAGCAGCAGCACCGCAGGCTCTGTGCCTGCCTCCGCTTACCTTCAGGGTCCTTTTTGCTCATCTTGGGCCCTGTCTCGCCATTCCTAGCCTCAAACCACCTTCCCTCTTGCTTGACCAGTTTTGTGGTTTTAGATGGTCCGATGAGAGGGCAGTCACGTCATCAGATAGCATACACCACGAGCTGTTCTCCAACCCCCAGGCTGATCTTGACCCTGCACCATCCATCCCCTATGCCACTCTCCTCCTGATTCCTCTCTCCATCCATCCCCCCCATCCCACCCCCCCAGCTTGCCTTCCAACCGCCTTTTGCTTTCAAGGGTTAGAGGATGAGCTCTGGAAGACAGAACTCCTGAACTTCCATCTCTATAACTAGGTGACCTTATCTTCCCTGAGCCTCAGCTTTCCTCTCTGTAAAATGGGGATCATGAGGATTAAAGGATAGAACATGTGTGAGACAGACAGGGTCTGGCGTCTACACCTTGAGTAATCCTCCCATTTACCATCGTTAATCTCGTTGTACTTTCTGTTGGTCTTGTGATGTGTCACCTCTCCATGCCTTTGTGCATGCCCCTGCCTTCCCCTAGGGAAGCTGTATAGACTCCTGTCCATTCTGCAAAGACCATTTGGCCACCACTGCCTTATGGAAGCCTTCCTCAGTATCTATCCCACCCGAGCCCCTCCTGCAGTCTCAGTGGGACCGGGTCTTCACCTCTACCCACCCTGCCAAGCAGCACAGGACATATGGTGGGGGCTCAAGTTCAGGTTCTGGGATGAAAGGACACTGCTGAGTGTCCCCCGCTAGGTGGAGGCTCAATCTTCCTGCCCCAGGTGGGTTCTCATCTTTTCCTGAGGCTCCCCTCGCCAGGAGGATCAAGTGGCTCTTGTCATTTTTTTCTTGAGTTTCTAATCACATCTCATGGGTATCTGTTCTGTCTTCTCAATGGAGGGGGTCAGCTCTTAAGGACATGGATTCCGCTTTGACTCTTTGTGTCCCAAGTGAGCCTCATACAGCAACCCAAAGGGTTCAGAGCACAACTGGGGGAGCACCATCCTTCTGGTGATTGGTTGGCTGATGACTCAGGATCCTTTCAGCAAGGCTCTGGTAAGGGTTTAGTTGGTTCGCACCTACTGGATCACATCCCCCTCACCCATGATCTCAGCAGGTCTATCCCTGAACTTCTAGTAGGTGCCTTCTCGGCACATGTCTCTTGGGTGTACTTAAAGAAGAACTGTCCAGGGGAAAGGGTACATCTCAGATATGCCACTTAGTGGCTCCTGGACTTTCCATGTGTGTGTGGGAGGGACTGTTACTCTGTTACTTTAAAATATATGTGTCCCCATTTCTTTCTTTGTAAAATATGGGTAAACACCGCAGTCCCAGGCAATTGGGAAGTCCGTGCTCCACCAGGGCTGAGCTGGAGGTAACTGATCACGGGTGGTATACAGGTCATCCCGGTGCAGTGAGGGTTGTCCAAGTGTTCAGTTCTTGGCAGAACACAGATCAGAACACAGATCTTCCTGCTCTAGAGAGAGGGCTATGCTTGGGGAAAGCCATACACCTTATGTTGGTTTGTTCCAATTAGCACCCTATTTGAAAACCAAAGTGGGAAGGGCCCAGGGCAGGGTGCTTGTGATTCAGTGAGGACAGTGGCCTGACCTTGTTGTCCTGGTGTCCTGCTCAGTCCCTGGCTCCTGGGAAGGGGAGGATAAGTCAGATGTGGTGGCTTCAGGGAGTTTTACTGGGGCTCCTGGACTGGTCTGTGCAGGTTTAATACGGCGGAGGCACCGGTCATTTCAGTTTTGTTAAGTGTGATGAGTAAGCCTGGCTGGGACTCCTGGGAGGCTTGGGTCACCATGTGCATCGTCCTTCAGGGAAGAGGGGGCCTGCTGAGCTACTTGGAGTGTCACAGACAAGAAGGAATGGTATGCTGATGGTACGGCTGATAGACATCCTACCCAGACACCAGCTGCTCTGCTGAGAACTGTGAAGAATGTTTTTCTTCTTATATAATGCTTGACACACACACACACACACACACACACACACACACACACACACAGAGTAAACACACCATATACAGGATGGCATAACAAGATGAAACCTCTGGCCTCCCCACGCCCTGAAGAACTGGAACATCTGCATCTGTCCCTAGGCTCCTCCCTCCTCATCGCTATCTCCCTCCAGATGGACCACATCCTGAATTTGGCACTTTTTCTTCTTTGAGGCAGGGTTTCTCACTGAACCTGGAGCCCACTGATTAGGCTAAGCTGGTCAGCAAGACCCCAGGGATTCTTCTATGTCTGCCTCCCCAGGGCTAGGATTACAAGTGTGTACCACAACATCTGGCTTTTTACGTGGGTGCCAAGGACTGAACGCGACCCTCAAGCTTCCAAAGCAAGCACTTCACTGGCTGAGCCATCTCCCAAGCCCCTGCACATTTCTTTCATGACTTTAAGATGGTCCAAGATGGGGCTGGAGAGATGGCCTAGCGTTTAAGAGTGCCGACTGCTCTTGCAGAGGACCTGGGTTTGATCCCCAGCACCCACGTGGCGGCTGAGAACTGTCTTTAGCTCTAGTTCCGGGGCAATCCGTCGCCCTCTTCTGACCTCCGAGGCATTGCAAGACATGGGTGCACAAACCTGCATGCAGACAGTACATTCATACACATAAAAATAAATAAATAAATAAATAAATAAATAAATAAATAAATAAATAAATAAAATAGAATAAATTAAAAAAAGACGGTCCAAGATAAGAAAACTCTAGTTTTCACCTTATTTTTAGAATTTTCAAATTAACTTGTGTGGGGTCTTCTGTGATTTGTTCTCTTCTCTCTGCATTATGTTTCTTAGTTTCACACTGTCGTTGAGTCTATCTGTTCCACTTCCTGTCCTTGGATACACATCTCTATGTACATTGAAAGAGTACTCCTTCCAAATACCTGCCTAGAAATAGAACCACTGGTTGCAGGAGGTGTGGATGGCGAGGGTTCCTCTTCTCAGATTGAGGTCCAGATGTTTTCAAAATGGCGTCTTTTCAAAATGGCGATCTTGTCTCTTTCCTGGCATTCCTCCTCTGGCGATGACCTTGATACTTTTTTTTTATTCAAACTCAGAGCCTCCGTTGTCCTGAGTCTCTTCTTGCCCTCAATTCTCTTCTCTCCTGGCTCCCTCAGCATCTTTTGGCCCAGAGCCACAACCCCTCCGAGTGTCTCATGGCACAATGGTCCCAGGTGATCCCACTGAGGAAACCTTCTGTGATCAAATAAATTTGACTGTTACCCATTTGAAAAATGTGATCTTGGAAAATCCTGGGGCCCCTTCACCCTTCAGTTTCTCTTTGTGTCTTATTTTCCAAATTGTAAGGCTGTGCTTCTTTTAAGCTCTTTTTTGACCATCCTGAGTGAATGAATTTAGTCCATAGTCCTTATTCCAGAGGGATTTGAGGCGAATGAATGACGCATGCATGAATGGTGAATGAAGCAATCAGCTCATTGCTCTGTGGTTCAGCTGGGTCTCTTGTCCTGTAAAGTCAGAAGCTAGGGACACTTGAGGCTGCCTGGCCAGTGTCCAATTCTGCCTACGGTATTTTGGCAAAGCCTTCCTCTAACACCCCCGTGGAATGAATTACTCACTTTAGCCCCCCTGTCTGATTTTTAGGCATCTGTCACATACAGAGGCCTAGAGTCCTTCTAGAGTAAAGACTCTGTGCTACTTCCCCTCAGGTTCCTGAGAATGGCTGCTTAATCCCTGGGTGGTGCATGAAGGCAGTCAGGGTAGGTCTCTTGTTTATTCTTTCTCAAGTACTGGAGAGCACTGTGATGAAGTCTACAGGCTCTGGAGTCAGAACAGACGTATACCCACCTACTTGCCAGTCTTTACCTCAGTTTCCCTACCCAGATGAGATGATGATAGTTCACCTTCCATACTGGATACTTGGGAGGATTAAAGGGTTAACATGTGAGACTGGGAAGATAGCTCAGTTAGAAAAATACCTTCTGTGGGGCTGGAGAGGTGGCCTAGCGGTTAAGAGCGCCGACCACTCTTACAGAGGACCCAGGTTCGATCCCCAGCACCCACATGGCGGCCGAGAACATGGTGGCCGAGAACCGTCTGAAACTCCAATTCCAGGAGAACTCCAGTTCCAGGGGAATCCAACGCCATCTTCTGACCTCCGCGGCATTGTACAACACAGGTGCACAAACTTGCATGCAGACAGTACATTCATACACATACAGAAAAAAAAAAAATTGTTAAAAAAAAGTTGTTAAAAAAAAAAAAAGAAAAATACCTTCTGTGCAGGCGTGAGGACCTGAGCTCAATCCCTACCATCCATGTCAAAAGCCAGGCAGGGCAATGGTGTTGTGCACTTAGAATCTCAGTGCTGAGGAAGCAGACACAGGCAGGTCCTGGGGGTTTGTTGTCCAGCCAGCCTAGCCTAACGGGTGAGTTCCAGGTCCTAGTGAGAGACCCTGTCTCAGGAGAAAAACACTGGACAGCTCCGAGAAACAATGCTGGAGGTTGACCTCCAACTTCCACATCCATATACCACAGAAAAATGAAACAAAGACTATAGAGATACCATGTAACACAGTGCCCAAGCTGGAGGATGGCACTGGCCTTCATTAACACACTAGCATCATCCAGGGGCTATATAGTGAAAGCTATTATTATTACTAATTATTATTATTATTTTAGTAACTCCTTCCTATAGCTTCTTTGCAGGAGGTGATGTTTACATTTGTCTGAGTAGGAAGCAGTCCTCCTAAAGAGACATGGCAGTGGAAGGGTGAAAACGAAGTCCAGACTCAGGTGGGCCAGACACCCTGCCCAGGCCTGTGGGCTCTGATGGTACTCCTTAGCTAAGCCTGGGCCCTGGGAAGATCCTCCACTTCTTACCCGTAATTATCCCACTGACCACGCAAGCAAGGCTCTGATTTTATTTTTATTTTATTGAGACAAGGTCTCACTATATAGTTCTGACTGGCCTGGAACTCACTCTATAGACAAGGTTGGGCTCAATATGGCACTCCTCCTGCCTCTGATTTGGGAGTACTTGGATTACAGGCATGAGCTTTTTGTTTGTTGGAGTTTGGTTTGTTAAATTGAGACAGGGTCTCATGTAGCCCAGGATGGCCTGGATCTCATTATCTAGTAGAGGATAACCCTCTGATCCTCCCACCTCCACCTCTAAATGCGGGGATTACAGGACCACGTTTATGTGGTGATAGGGATGGACCTCGGGGCTTTGTGCATGGTAGACAAGCACTCTGTCAACTGAGCTACCTTCTGCTTTGCTGGTATGCTTGCTTGTTTTGAGACAGGGTCTTAAAGAGTCCCCTAGCTAGCCTGGAATTCAACTATGTAAGCCAGGCTGGCCTTGAACTTGTGGTGACTCTCCTGGTGCTAGGATTACTGGTGTCTAGCACCATGCCTGGCACTTGCTGTTATTGTTTGCTTATTCAATTATTTTTTTTATCCTTTACTCATCCTGACAGAATGAAGCCACAGCAGTACCTGGTGTGTGTGTGTGTGTGTGTGTGTGTGTGTGTGTGTGTGTGTGTGTGTGAGAGAGAGAGAGAGAGAGAGAGAGAGAGAGAGAGAGAGAGAGAGAGAGAGAGAGAGAGAGAGCACACAGGGAGGTTCAGAGGTGGCCAGCACCCTCACAGCAGACCCAGGAATAAGAGTATACTGAGACTGAGCTCACTCTGACACAGCACAGCTGGAGAGTGCCTTGTGGTCCACAGCTGTGTCCCAGAGCACAGCTCACAGAGCTTGGCTTGCTGCCATGGTCCTCAACCTCCTGTACAGGCTGTGTGTTCTGGGAAATGTTTGCACTCAGGATACCAGGGCTACTTTTCCCCAGGGTTAGATGTTCCCAAGGGTCATCCACCAGAAGCTGAGAGTGTTGGGGGCCCAGGTCACAGAAGCCTTTGGCCCTTGGTCAGGAAGCCTTGTCAGACTGCACAGACTGAGTACCTTATTCTTCCCCACTTATAATGCAAACCCCAGAACTACAGAGCCAGCATGGGGGGGGTGTTCTTGCAGACAGGCTGGGTGTAGGGGAGAGGGGCAGGAGCCCTGTGCCAGGGCTGTTCTTGAAGAAGCAGAAAAAGCTTCACCCCGAGGACAATCCATAGTCCTCCTTAGCACAGAGGACAATCCGTAGTCCTCCTTAGTATGGAGGACAATCTATAGTCCTCCTTAGCACAGAGGACAGGACACAAAATGGCTCAGAGGAATGGAGGCAAGCAGATAAGATTTCCCATGAGGTGTTGGGGGGCCGTGAAGATGCTCCCTTGCTGACAGAGCCAGAGAATCTGGAAGAGGGAGCCTGGAGGTCATCACAGCCTGGAGTAAGGAAGAAATGCCCAGAAGTTCATAGACAGACTGGTCTATTGAGAGCTTGGCTCGTTTGAGAAACTGGAAAGTGGTAGGCTCATAAGCTTCTCTATGGTGGTACAGAGTGTTCTGAGCACTGAGGACAATCTGAACTCCCCAGAGACTTGGAAAGACCCTGACGGCCCCTCAGCCTCATAGGGTAGCTTTAGCTGACTGGACCCCAAAGCTCTCACATTCCTTCTGGTATGCGTCTCCTTTCAGACCCACAGATGGTCCCCACGTCACTGCCTATGGGTTCAGAACTCCTCAGCAGGTCCTCAGCCCCAGCCTCGCCTCCTTCCCTAGTTCCTGTGTGTCAGTGTCCTTCATACACCTCTATCTCAAAGGTTCCTTCCCTCTGAGGGCAGAAAAGCCTATGTAGAGCACCCCCTTTGACGTTTTGCTTTGTGTCAAGATCCCACCCTTTGGCAATAGTAACTGGTTCTGCAGAATGCACTTTTTTTTTTTTATTTCTGTATGTATGAATGTACTGTCTGCATGCAGGTCTGTGCACCCGTGTCGTGCAATGCTGCGGAGGTCAGAAGAGGGTGTCGGATTCCCCTGGAACTGGAGTTCTCCTGGAATTGGAGTTTCAGACGGTTCTCCGCCGCCATGTGGGTTCAAACCCGGGTCCTCTGTAAGAGCGGTTGGCGCTCTTAACCGCTAGGCCATCTCTCCAGCCCCAGAATGCACTTATTCTGTACCTACTGTGTGCCCTGCACTGATCTGATGCTGTTCCAGTTGTGCTGACCCTGTTGATACACACACACACACATACACACACACACACACACACACACACACGCACACATACACAAGAAAAAAGTAGACAGTGTTATGGTTTCCATTTGTTGGGATGAATAAAAGATTAAACAAACAGTGCCAGCTGTCATGATACACACCTCTAATCACAGCATGTTGGAGGCTGATGCAGTAAGATTTACATAAATTTGAGGCTAGCCTGGACTGTATAGTGAATTCTCGGCCAGCCAGAGATATATAGTGAGTCCCTGTCAATAAAATAAAATAAAATAAAATAAAACCCCACGTGTGTTATTCATCCCATCTTGCCCCGTGGCCCCCTTGCTTTGGCTCCTCAGTACTGCTAGGGATGGCCTGTAAGCTGGCTGTGTCTTGCTGTCCCTGTGTGCACAGCCCATCCATTAGAATAGGTAAGGGACCCTGGCGGGGTGAGATCACCGCAGGGCATACAGTGGGTACAAAATAAGTGCATTCTGCTAGAATCAGCTAGCATCAAAGAGCAGGGTCTAGACCACTAGGCAAAATGGCAGTGATGTAGTACATGAGGTCAGACTGCATCTGTTCCACCCTAGCAGTTCCTTCCGAGCTTGTTTTTTTCATTTGTGAAGTGGCAGCAATGTGAACCCCTCAGGGCTTTGGAAAAAATGAATTGGGAAATGCTGGGAAATGCTTTTCAGTCTCAAAAGTTCCAGAGCCATGTGTCATCCCCCAAGTCTCTCCTGAGAACTTCATGGTCAATATCTGCTGGGCTTGGCATCTTTGAAGAAGTCTTATGAACCCCTGCCACCTGCAATTCTCGGGGTCATTTGAACCAATGTGTCCCACACTTCTGGTTCTGGAATAAGTCTTCTGTCCCCCTAAATATGCCTGAGACATGGGCCTAGTCCTCTTTGGAATACAGAGAAATGAATGTCAAGGGTGGGAGAGCTACACCAACATTCAAAAGAAGAAAGATTAATAGGGAGAGTCCCTAGCATTGGCGTTTACAGGGCCGGGAGTCTAGTGCACAGCCTGAGCAATAAGACAGGCTTGAGTGTCTCAGCCCTCCACTGACATGCTTTGTAGAGGCCTCATCCCAATAAATGTCTCCCTTGTTTTATTAGCAACCTCAGCACTACCATCTCCCAGCTTCGTGACCCTGGACACATCACCTAGCCTCTCTAACCCGTGTTATCACCTGTCAAATGGGGATAATAATGTCATTGGGTTCTTTGACAAATTAAAGGATGAATTCCATGTAAAGTGATTTACATGGGACCTGGCACAGAGTTGGGCTCAATAAACGCTGGCCATTACAAATAATAATAACCATTGTGAGTGCCCTAGAAATAGGTTCCCTCACTCCCTTACACCAGAGTTCAGGAAATGATCTCCTCATGGCCTTATTAACTACCGTCTCCTCAAATAAATGAATCTTGGATTATCTTATTCAACACTGAATGTGCACCTGTAAAAGTGCTGCCCTGTATTTAATTTATAGCTTTGCTTCCATAAAAGGCCCCCTTTACTTCATTTCCCCCGATTGTGGGCTCCTTCTATCTGTGGCTTTTCACACTCTTCTCTGGCCCACTGACTCCTGAGGGAGCCTTAACCACTGGTCTGCACCGATCCCTGCCCTCCCACTGAACACACAGGTCATTCATAGAAATAAAATCTGAGCTTGCCCAAATTTTGTGGAACAGGCTTGTAAACCTAGCTATTTGAGAAGCTGAGGCAGGAGGATCAAAAGTTCAAAGTGAATCCCAGCATAGTGGCCCATGCTTTTTTAAATCCCAGTACTCAGGAGGCAGAGGCGGGCAGATTTCCAATCAGCCTAGTCCATATAGTGAGTTCCAGGTGAGCCAAGAGTAGATAGTAAGATCTCTCTCTCTCTCTCTCTCTCTCTCTCTCTCTCTCACACACACACACACACACACACAAATACATGAACACAAGAATAAAGAAAAAGAAAAAAAGTTAAAGATGAAACTGAGAACTGAGAACATAGCAAGAAGCTATTTCAAAATTAAATATATTTATATACTACATATCAAATACACACATATATGTATATGGTATGGGCTGGGACTATAGCTCAGTGGTTGAACACTTGCCTAGCATGTGTGCGGCCTTAGGTTTGACCCCCAGTACCGAAAGAAAAAAAATCTGTAATTAGAATTTCTCAACTTAAGCGTGTGTGTGTGTGTGTGTGTGTGTGTGTGGTGTAGACTCTTTTTTGAATATGACTAAAGATGAGACAGTGGCAGCATCCAGGACCTGCTGGTTTTCTGGGGTGACAGGGTGTTGGGCACAGTCAGAGAAGTGAGTGAACAGAGAGGGTTCAGTCACCAGAGCCTATCATTTCCTTCCTGAGTTATGTGAAAGAACTCAGAAAGATGTGGGCCCTGGCAGGAGGGGGGTGTACAGACCTTGAAACCCAAGATTGTTTGCTGGCACCTGGGCATCACACCCCACTGTCAGGCTGGGTGGAGAAATGGTGAAGAGAAAAGGAGCAGATGACTGCAGCAAGGAGTGTGGCCTGGGCAGGGGTCGCCTGACAATGTCTTAGACAAGGTTCCTTTGAGAGTGTTTTTCATGGCGACCTTCCTTTTCCAATGGATGTTAGTGAGCGTTTTGTAAGGCCCTTAAACTGCAAGCTTAGAGGCGTCTGTGATTTATACCTAGCCTATGTAGATGAGGGACATGCCCGAACACTTTTCACTCAGGCGCTGCTGATCAAAAAACAGTTTGGCTGCAGCGGGCTGTCAAGATGGAGGTTGTTGAGAGAAACCCGGACAGCGAGGATGTAGATGACACTAGGGCTTGGGAAAGAAAGGGACATTGGTCTTGGGTACCAGGGAAGGATGCTTTGGCTCCCAGGAACCGGGCAGGGTGGAAGAGGCCTAGCTGGGCAGCCACATGCTGTACCCCAGCCTCCTCTGGATCCTCGAAATGGAGGAAGGACCCACCGGGGCACCCCGACCGACCGACAGACCAACCGACCTCTGTCATCCTGTGGATGCAGGGTGGGGCAGGCATCAGTGTTTTGAAACTCTACTTGTGGCTAGAACTGAGACCCAGCAGCCCTCCTCTGAGTACTGGAATACCTGGTGAAGTCCTGGGTGGGTCTGCAGGCTGTTAGGGATGTGCAGTGGGTGCCTGCAGACCCGGGCACCTCTGAGAAGAAAGGACGGTGCACAGTGGAGGAACTGGCGGCAGGAGCCTGGGAAGGATGAATCGGGTGGGGGCGGGGCGGGGGGTGCGAAGGAAGATGTTGAGGCTCGCTCCGGGGAATGGGGCCGGGGAGGGAGGAGCAGGCAGCGCTTTGAACTCGCAGTGCAGCCTCCCGAAGGAGGGCGGGGGAAGTCCAGGTGCCGCCCGGCTGCCTTCACCTGCGTATCCCCGGCGCTGTGGGGGACGAGGCGCAAGGAAGACCTCCTGGGAATGCGGTGGAAATACCCACCTTGAAAGGCAGGGAGCGGGAACGTAGCCCTGAGCGCCGGGTGTGGCGCGGCTCCCGCCCCCATCCCCACCCGCCGCCGGCTGCAGCTCCCGCGCACCTGCCGCCGCCGCCCCGCCGGTGCCGGTGCGGATCCCGGACCTCCCCGCCTTGGCGGTGTCCCCAGCGACTCGGCCACCGCCCAGGGCTCTGACCTGCTAGCTCGCGGTTCCATCCCAGCGCAGGCTCCATCTAGAAGTCCCGACAAATGAGTTGGGAGTTGCTGTTGTCTTTCAGATTTTTATTCTGAAAATGGCTCATGAGGGCTGAGGATGTAGCTCAGAGGCGAACTGCTGGCCTAACATGCTGGGAGGGCCAGGACAATGCAGGAGGAAAAGTTAATCGGAAAAGTAGAAAATGGGGCTGAGGATGTAGCTCAGTTGGAAGAATGCGTGCTTAGCATGCCCATGGGTTGGATCTGCACACATCTCAGATGTGGAGCCAGGAGGATCACCACTTGTTCCAGGCCAGCCTGGTCCATGTAGTGAGCTCCAGGCCAGCCTGCTCTATGTAGTGAGTTCCAGGCCAGTCTAGTCTGTATAGTAAGTTCCGGGCCAGCCTAGTCTACATAGTGAGTTCTAGGCCAGCCTAGTCTACATAGTGAGTTCCAGGCCAGCTTGGTCTATGTAGTGAGTTCCAGGCCAGCCTAGTCTATATAGAGTTCCAGACCGGCCTAGTCTACATAGTGAGTTCCAGGCCAGCCTAGTCTACATAGTGATTTCCAGGCCAGCCTAGTCTACATAGTGAGTTCCAGGCCAGCCTAGTCTACATAGTGAGTTCCAGCCCAGCCTAGTCTACATAGTGAGTTCCAGGCCAGCCTAGTCTACATAGTGATTTCTAGGCCAGCCTAGTCTAGTCTACATAGTGAGTTCCAGGCCAGCCTAGTCTACATAGTGAGTTCCAGGTCAGCCTAGTCTACATAGTGAGTTCCAGACCAGCCTAGTCTACATAGTGAGTTCCAGCCCAGCCTAGTCTATATAGTGAGTTCCAGGCCAGCTTAGTCTATATAGTGAGTTCCCGGTCAGCCAAGCTACATAATGAAAAACAGTAGGAAAAAAAAAAAAAAAAGGAGCACTTACACACACACAATTTGCTGAACAATTGTAAAATAACTTAAATTCATCATGAACTCTGAGATCTCAATATGTGAGGATGACCTCCTGACCAGAAGGTATTATGCCACTTATCAAAATTTTTAGGGATTCCTAGTGATTCCGATTTCCCCAGGCACCCTCTCAAGGCCTTCACACTACAGGTTTCAACCCAAGCTCCAGTCTTTAGCTACGTCTCTGGCCTTTGTTTTAATCTAGAATGCTTCTCCTGGTGCCCATCATGCTTTTCCAAACGACACTGGCTCTCTGAAGAGCTAAGGCTTGCAGTGTTTCAGAATGTTCCCTCTTCTCAGATTGTCTGCTTGCTTTGTAGGGTCCTTTGGGTGGTTCCTCTGTCCCATTTTCCCGACAACTGAGGGTTACCTCTTAGGTCTGTATCTTTCTTTGCCCAGTGAACTCTATGAAGGAGGCTGTGTACCTTGCTCTGCACCATCTCCTGTCGACTCGTGCTCCCACTTCTCTGAAGGTGTTTAGTGGGACTTCCTGGGCCCCTCTTCAAACAGGCCTTAACCCATGTGTCTGAGTTTTGCAAGAAAATAGCTGCCTTTGGTGAGCTGGCTGCCTAAGTGTCTCATCTAACTCCTTGACTCCAGCAGTCAGCAGGGTAGAGCTTTGGTCCTCCAAGGGGCAGGAACAAGGATGTGTGGAGGAGATGAGTCCTCAAGGCTCTGGTTCCTGTGGTCGCTGCTGTCTCCATAGGAGGCAGGGAGGGAGTCACCCAGGCTCCTGTAAGCACCTCCAAGCTGCTTGGAGTTGGGAATTCTGCTAAGACCATGCCTGTGTCTTGACGGACATCTTTGTACTCTCAACATCCAGAACAAGGGTAGCTCAGTGTAATGAAGACGCCCACTAGGCTGGTGTCTCCCTAGAGTCTGGAGCCAGCTCCCAGGCAGTGTGCTCTGCTTTCTGTGTTCCAAGACTCAGATGAGGGCTTTCGTCATGTGAGGAACAGCTGTGTAAAAGGTCCAGAGATCAGCAGGGTAGTGCCTGCCCTTAGCTTGTCATGGTGACAGGCTTCATGATCAGGGACCAGTCTGGAGGGGATGGCTGGTAAAATCAATGGGAGCCACTGGGCACAGCCCAAGGAGACAAGGGGACCCTCTCAGAGTCACTTAGTGAAGAAACAGAGACTGTGGGAAACTTAATATAGGATATTCGAGGTCTTATCTCCCTGCTGATGAGCTAGGGCGATGGCCAGAGGAAACAGTTTAAACTAGAGACATCAAGAGAAGATTTTAACCTCAGATCTTGAGGACTGAGTATGAATTGGATGGCTGAGCAGGCTGTCTGTCTTTTATCAAAGCTAGGTTTGAATCCCAAGCCAGATGAGGACCCAGAAAAGACCTGGCCTGGGAGCCAGAAGTCTTGGCTTCTCAGAGCAAGCAACCAGACCCTGTCAAGCACTCGTTTCCTCATCTGCGAATGGGAGACTAATCCTGCCTTCTGTAACTCTGCCTTAGAGGGTCTGGAAGGGAGGAAGTGGTGTAAGGTTCAAAGGAGCTAACGACGCAAACATGGCTAAGGAAAGTTCAGAGTTCTGATTGGCAGATTGGGAGGATAAGAAACGAATGGCAGAGCTCGGAGAGAAAGGGATGAGTCTAGGGCATAGGTCACCTCCTTGAAGCCCCTCTCAGTCCTCCCCCAGCCACTCCCGTTCTTTATGAGGTCTTTCTCACACTCGTCTCTGATGGTCACTCACAGGATGGCTCTCCTGCTTAGGTGGGGGCCACATCCTGTACACACGAGTCGTAAACACGTTGGTACTGCAGGGAGTCCCAGGGTGCTGACGGCATGTCTGGGAGGCTCCTAGAAGGACCCATGTGGTGTAAGGGAGACAGAGCTCTGGATGGAGGTCAGAAGGCCTACACCATCCTCCCTGCACTGCCTTGAACCAGAGAGGGACACTGGGTAAGTCATACCACTTTGGGGCTTCAGTTTACTCTAAGAAAGCAGACTGGATGAAGTTCAAAGTCTCACTCAGCTTTGCCATCGCATGACTTGATACTACTATCATGGACTACTGGTCCGTGTGGCCACTTACGGAAGGCTTATGCTGGCTTTTCAGGGCCTCCCAATGTTCCAACCACTCTCCTCCAACCAGCCAGAGGTCAGCAAGACACTTCTTAAGCAGAAACTTCTATTCAACAGGCTTTTATTATCCTTCATCAACCTTCTACTTGGGCAAGCACCCCAGAGACACCTGCCCCTACCAGGGTATCAGGAATGTGTAGCATCTCTCTGGAAAGACTAGAAGTCTGGTGGGAACTAGGAGAGGTGTTGAAAGTGTCAGGTAGGGATGACGTGACCCCACTCAAGTCTTTGATCCTTGATTGTCTTGTCTGTGAAACACTATGCATGTTGGAGGCTAGAGGCCAGACCACAACTTCCCAAGGGAAGGACTTGACCTGCCTGGAGGCAGGTGAGAGGGGGCTGTGGTAGCTCACCTGTAAACTGCTTGGTAAAGTGGAGGAAGTGACCCAGTTCTTGTCCTGAGCCCTTGGAAGCCATATTCCTGATGGCGGCGATCAGGCTACATATAATCTTCATACTTTTCCAGGACCTTTCTGGGTGTCTGAGGTGGGAGGCTCTCGGCCTGGTCCTACCATCTCTGGACACCCTGGGCTCAAAGTCATCTTTCTACAGTAGGGGAACCAGGCCAGGCTGCTGAGCAGGTTGAGGCTGCAGCAAGCCCTCCTCCCCCTTCAGCTTCCTCCTTCTCCCTTTCCATTTCTCTAGATTTCTTCCTGTCCCCCCAGCTCCCATCTTTCTCTCCTTCCCAGGGCCCACCAGCCTATTCTATGCCCCACCCCTCAATTTAGCCACAAGGGACAGTCCTTCTGTCCCCTCCTCCTTCTCCATGGTGATCAGCTCCACCTTCCCTGGAAATGAGGTTGGGGGGGAGGCTTCATGCTCACACCACCACAAAAAAACAGGTTTCAACATTTCACAGGTTTCAACATTTTTCAGGCTGCCTTGTCACACCTTATCAGATCAGGGCCCGCAGGCCACAGGCAAGGAAGCTGCTGCATTCCATCCAGGCTGGGCGCTCACTGGAAAGGGTCCCCTGGATGGAGGCAGAGCTGCCACTGCCTCCCTCTGATGGCTCTCATGGGTGACCCCTTGGCTGCTTGCTTCTTTACACACTATCTTCTTCCTTTCATGGCGGAGCCAAGCTGAGGTTCCTGGCAGGTGCACTGCTTCTTTTGAGGACTCTACTTGACCCTTGAAGGCATCTTCTAGACATTGGGGAGGAAGACAGGGCATAAGCAGTCTCTTGGGCAGCAGGGCCAGAAAGTTGTGTTGCTTGAGAAAAGCCAGGCTAGGTGGTATGCGCCTTAAACCCTCACACTCAGGAGCAGAGGCAGGCAGATTTCTATGAGTTTCAGGCCAGCATAGTGAGACCTTGTCTCAAAAAAAAAAGTTGCGTTCCTTTAGTTACATGGGGAGCCTTGGGGGGAGAGGACGAGGCCATTTTGGTCCCGCCATCCTCGGTGTCTGCTTCCATCTAGAATACTGGCTTTTGACCTCACTTTTCTCTCTTCATGCCTGTGGCTTTCACCCCTGACGTGGAAGCCAGTCTGGAATACCCTCTTCTTTCAGGTCTCCCAGAGTCTCTGCCTTCCTGCTCCTGGGATGTTCACAGTGATCTTGGTGACACAGAACAGAGTGATAAGCCCAGGAAGGCCTGGCCAAAGCTTAAAAGCCCAGAGTTCAGCTGAGCCAGCCTGACAGCCAGACGGAGAGAGAGCCTGGTCCCCAGGCCAGGGTACGGCTGCTTTGGTAACTCCCAGTAGGTGGAGAAGGTTGGGCTGGGGGCTGAGTCCTGCTGTGTGGAGGAGGAGCATGCCCACAAGGGGACATGGCTGAGGTGATGGACTGAGATGCAACAAAGTGCTCAACTAAGGGGGAACAAAGAGGAAAAGAGCAGAGGAAGGGACAGTGTGGGGACTGTCCAGGCGTGCTGGTTGTGTGCCTCTGCGAGAACCAGGAAACAGAAGCCAGGGGCGTAATGTATGGCCCCATAGGTTTGGGCCTGTGAGGTTGGGCCAGCCTCAAACTTTCCTGCCGTGTACATGGTATCAGCAGCCCCAACCTGAGGCTTTCAGCTGGCTCAGCCTCCTAGCTATCTGTTGTGTCCTCACGTACCATTCCTGTCTATCTTCTGAACCAATGTCTGCACAAGGCACCGTCTGGCTTCGGTCTTCCTCTTGGGCTCTGCACTCCCACTATCTGGGTGTGGGGTCTGCAGCTGTCACTGCAGCCAAGGTGTCCCCTTCCCCTTTGCTTCTAGCGTAGCGGCTGCCAGCTCCAGCTTCCATCACCCTGCTTCAGACCCTTCCTTCCGTCTTTCTTTCCCTGTGCTAGTGTCTTTCTGTTCCCAAACCCCTGATCTTGTGATGACCAGAGGGTCCATTCCCTACCATGGGCCTCAGCTGACCTAGCTGGCTCACCCCAGACCATTGGCATTGAATCCTCTAGTGGTGGCAATGTGCTGCCCAGTCCCGGAATCCCTTTAGCACCAACTATGGCCCCCCAGCCTCCCATCTGCTTTCCCAGCCTTTGATCTCCAGTGTTGTCCTTGTTCTGTTGCACATGTGACTAACAGATCAATAGTCCAAAGTCCAGCTCAGAAAGCTCTGAGCCCTGCTAGCTTGCCTGGTGTGGCATAAAGCCTGGCAGGAGGGGCCCCTTGAAAACCTTTTCCTGTCCTTTGCTCCTCTGAATGGCCTGAGACTTCAGCTGGATGATTAAATGGTGCCCTAGGTAGACCAGCTGTTGGTTCCTGCCTCCTGGTCTAAGGCTGTTCTTCAGTCCAGGTGCCTAAGGCAACCCCAGGCACTATCACCAGCTGCTCCTGATCATGACAGTGGGGACCTGCTGGCCCTGCCTCAACAGATTGATCTTATCCTATGCTGTGGCAGGGTGGTGACAGGGGTTGTAAATGACAAGTGCCCAAAGACTATCTCCTGCTCATATGCAGCATTTACAGTGCCCTGAGCTGGTAGGTGCCTGCAGCAGGCTTGTTGGTCTGCTGCTGACAGATGCCTCCTGGCCTGGGTGCACCTCGGTAGGGCTTCATTCATCTCTGTGTTCCTAGCATCTGGAACTCAGCCAGGTTTGGAGTCATCTCTCAGTAAGTGTGTGTTGAGTGAGCGAGCGCTGAGTGAATATGTTTACCAAGGAACGACCTGAGCCGGTTGCTGAGGCCAGGCCCCTCCACTTGCTGCACATGTGTGTCGCCCTAGCCTGGACTCCTCGTTCTTCCCTTCTGGCCTTGCTTGTAAGCTATGTGGTCCCTGTGCCTGCTGGAGCAAGAAAAGCAGATGGTCCTCCATGCCTGTAGTGCGAATCAAGCAGCAAGGGATGGGAGAGTTGGAGGGCACCTTCCACTTCTATGATGAGCAGCATCTGCTGGGCATCTAGGCTCCCCCTGGTGAGCTGGCAAGCACGGCATCATTGGGAAGCTGCCCCTCCTTGGCCCTGCAAGGTGATGTTGGGAAGGGGAGAAGTGTTCGTGCTCAGCTCACACAGGGCCCTTGTGTGTTCAAGAAACCTGCATGTGCTCAGGAAAGGTGGTGGAAGACACATTTGGAGTTTAATCTCTCTTCCTTTGTTTCTTATCAAGTTTCTTGTCCAGGCATCAGGGCAGTGGCCCTTTCCAGGACCCACCATTTGGGGCTGGGCCTCCACAGAAGATCCGGGAGTTGAGTGCATCCAGGCCTTTAGGCTGTGTGGACCTGAATGTCGGCCCCTGGCTCTTGGTGCCCACCACCTCTGACCTGGCTAAGTGGAAAAGCCGTACCTTAGCGCTTTACATTTCTCAAGCTTCTCTTCCTGCTTCTAGAAGTTTCCATGTTGCCCAGGCCAGAGTGAAATTCTTCTGGATCAGAAGCAGGCGTTCTTCTGGATCAGATCTGTCCGATACTGTCTAGAAGCCTGTAGATGGAGTACCTGGTATTCCACCCTCATAGGGTTCACGCAGAAGACCCTCCTTTCCCTTGCTGGCACCTGGACAATCGGTCCCTGAAGTCCGGGGTTTTTGGATCCGAATCTCATGATGCCCCCTCTTTGAGGCAGGAGGATTGGTTACCTGTCCACAGGAGGAAGGGAAGAGCGAGGGGGCCGTGATTCCAACAAGAGTCAGATAGGGGTGGCTTGGCCACAGAATTCACTTTTGGGAGTGTGTTACCATACCCTGGTTACAGGCTTGGGACTCATGAGGGGTGTCTCCCCAAGGGAGGCATGGTGGGAGAAGAGCCTGTTAGCAACACCGGCTACATACAGCTCAGTGACCCAGGAAAATTATAAAACCGCTCTGAACCTCTCGCTGTCTCCCAAAGGGGAGAGCTGAGGGATAGGGATCCACCTAGCCACTTGAGCCATTATTCATTGTATAAATCAATGCATTAAGTACATCCCAACATCATGCAACCATTGCCACTATTTCTAGAACTGTTTCACCGTCCTAAACAAAATTCCTGTGTACTGTACTCAGACTAGAGTTTTCCAGCTCCTGGTCACCTCTAGCCTATTCCTGTCTCTGTGAATTTGCCAGAACTGGGCATTTCATGACAATGGGGTTATATCATACCTATCTCTTTGAGTCCGGCCTATTCCATTTAGTGTAATGTTAGCAAGGTTCACCTGAATGGTGGTAACATGTATCAGAACACCATTGCTTTTGGTGGCTGAGTCCTGTTCACTTTCTGAATATACCACTTATTCATTCATTGGTTGTTGACTAGGCAGGTTGTTTCCACTACAGTATACAGTGTGCCTTTAAGTGCTGGAGTCCCCTATCTTTGCTACTGTGGAGTATGAACCTAGGTGGGTTTGCTGGATTCTATGGTAATTTTGTATTAAAACTTGAGGAAAAAGTCCCTTTTTTATATGTTTTATATANATATATATATATGGAGAGAGAGAGAGAGAGAGAGAGAGAGAGAGAGAGAGAGAGAGAGAGAGAAATGCAGTTATATATGTGTCCATTCGGGGAAAAAAAGTTAACAAAATAGTCTGAACCCAGAGACCCCTGTGACCTCCCTAATCCCTAAAATCTTGTATTGGGACACTGTTATATGTTTAAGTTAATTCATCTGACTGAATTCCTTGCTTAAAAATTCTGTGCCTATGACTAGAGAGATGGCTCAGAGGTTAAGAGCATGTGCTGCTCAGAGTTTGGTTCTCAGCACTCATGTCCAGTGCTCACAAATTGCCTGTAGCTCCTGCTCCAGGGGACCTTCCAGACTCCCAAGGCACCTGCACTCACATGCATCTGCACAGATACCTATACACAGAGCACCTGGTATTCCACCCTAATGGGGTTTGCACAGGAGACCCTCCTTTCCCTTGCCAGCACCTGGACAATCAGTTCCTGAAGTCCAGGAAGACCAAAAATAAAAATAATAAAAATAGCCGGGCGTGGTGGCGTATGCCTTTAATCCTAGCACTTGGGAGGCAGAGGGAGACAGATCTCTGTGAGTTCAAGGCCAGCCTGGTCTACAGAGTGAGTTCCAGGACAGCCAGAGCTGCAGGGAGAGCCTGTCTCAAAGACCAAAAAAAAATTAATAATAATAAAAATAAATATTTGTTGAGAACTCTGTGACTTGGGCAGGAGATGTAGCCCAACTGGTAGAGTGCCTACCAAGAGTGCACAAAGCCTTGAGTTTGATCCCCAGTGATGCATAAACTTGGTGTAGTGACTCATGCCTGTAATCCCTGCACTTGGGTGGAGGCAGGAGAATTAGAAGTGCAAGGTCACCCTCTCTTCATGTGGAGTTCGAGGCCAGTCTCAAAAACAAACAAAAAAACAAAACAATTCTATATCTCACTATGAAAAGTATTAACAAGCCATTGTATTTTCTTTGGGAACTACATCATACCCTTTACCTATTTTTCTCCTGAACATTAATTATATACATGTAAATAAAAACAATGGGGGCTGGAGAGATGGCCTAGTGGTTAAGAGCGCCAATTGCTCTTGCAGAGGACCCGGGTTCAATCCCCAGCACCCACATGGCGGCTGAGAACCATCTTTAACGGTAATTCCAGGGGAATCCAACACCCTCTTCTGACCTTCGTGGCATTGCACGACACGGGTGCACAAACCTGCATGCAGACAGTACATTCATACACATAAAAAATAAATAAAAAAATTAAAAAATAAAAACAATGAATTAAGGCTGGAGAGATGGCTCAGCGGTTAAGAATGCCAACTGCTCTTGCAGAGGACCCAGGTTCAATTCTCAGCACCCACATGGTGGCTAAGAACTGTCTAAGCCAGGTGTGGTGGCGCATGCCTTTAATCCTAGCACTTGGGAGGGAAAGGCAGGCAGATCTCTGTGAGTTCAAGGCTAGCCTGGTCTACAGAGTGAGTTCCAGGCCAGCTGGGGCTATAGGAAGACTCTGTTTCAACAACAACAACAACAACAAAAATAAACAACAACCAACATAAAAACCCCAATGAATTAACTCTTCAAAAATGTTGTGTCTAAGTCAGGTGTGGGGTACACACCTATAATCCCAGCACTCAGGAGTCTGAGACAGGAGGATTGTAAGGTCCAAGCAGGCCTGGCGTACAGAGTGAGACCCCATCCCAGCTCCACAGTAGAGCTCTTCCCTAGCACAGGAAGGCCCTGGGCTCCTTGCTTAGCACTGAAAACTTGTGTCTGATCCTGTCACCATGTACAGCCATCCTCAGCTCTCTGGTTGCAGGTGTCAGAGAACAGGTAACAAAGAACTGGGCAGCAGTGGAGACTGACAAGTCTGTGGAGAAATTTTTGGTCTGGCCTAGATGGAATGTGGCATCTCCCCCTTTCTGGTCAGCCCTCGGGTCCTCTGCATGGGCAGCCTTGTCTTGTTGGCACTTACGACCCATCCAGCTGGCTGCTTGAGACTCATGGCTGTGCTGGGTGGTGGGTGGTTCAGATAGAGGAGGAGCTGTCCTGAGGAGAAAGTGACAGGGCCTTGGGCAGGGCAGGGCAAGGCAGAGACTGGAGCAGGGTATATAAATAGCCCCTGTCCAGCTGGGCAGGCCTGGCAAGCCCTCTGCCTTCCCCCTCACCAGCTGCTGATGCCAGGCATGCCCTTACTTCCCTTGGGAGCCTGGCCATCATCTCCCATCCTAACTGTAGGAAGTTCCTCAGCGGAACCGAGGAGTCTTGTCCTGTGTGTGGGTGGAACCTCCGGCTGCCTGCAACCTGCCCAGGGGGGGCATTGGACTGGCTCTTTTTTTTAGGGGGGTCCTCTGTTTCTTGCCTAGAAGGTCAAGCCCACCAGTGTGCGTGTCTATGCGGTGTTGGGAGACCTAAGAACCATAACTCTGTGTGGCACACTTGAAACAAACCACTTGGTTATCTGTGGTGAATGAGGTGCAGGAAGACAGCTGAGGATAGGATCCTGCTGGCTGGGAGTCCATTGAAGGCTTTAGAGCAGAAGTGATGAAGGACCAGAGACAAATTTGCCTTGAGTGTGGGCTGCAGAGAGGCACTCGGGTACAGTGCCCAGCCTCTGCAAAGGTTTGGGGGTGTGACACAGTCTCAGCTGGTTTCAAGGCAATTCTAAAGCAAAGCCAGTCACACTGGGGAGAAGGGAAGGAGGTTCCCCGAATTGCCTCTCCCAGGAGGACAGGCTCTTCTGCAATGGGGACAAGAAGTGGGTTACACTAACAGATCTACGGTGATAGGATGTTAGCCATGGCTGCGTGGGCATGGCTCAGGCCAGGGCCAGCAGGGCACGTCTGAGAGAGCAGCTGTCTTACAGAATTCAATCCTACGACTACAGCCTCAGGAACTCAAGGCTGTCCGTAGGTCTGGGTCCCATCCCCAGAGGCCCTGGCTAATTACCACAGGATATCTAGATCCAGTCCAGACCTTTAACCAGAGCATCCTGGAAAGGCTCCCATGGCCTTTGGTCAGCTGGAACACTCATCCGGTCACACACAACTTTGCTCAGGCCATCCTGTCAGTCACAGAAGGATTTGCTCTACCAGGCGTTAGGATGGGGCTGCTGATGAAGAGGTCCCAACTGTGTCCTGAGGTCTCTTTCCCATGTTTGATGGGTGGTGGCTTTGAAAATCCGTTGTGTTCTACCAAGTCAGGGAAATGGATAGAAGGAATGAGGTTGGTGACAAGGCAGGGACAAAATGCTGGGAACATGGTACCTGCAGTGGCCACCATTCCCTGGGCTTCTGATGTGCCAGGCACTGGACTATACCATCTACTTCTCCCATGAGGGTCAGATCACAGAAGAAACGGATGTGGAGAAGTTAAGGAAATTGCTTGGACGGGCAGCTTGGGAAAGGCAGAGCTGAGTGTGAGCTGTGAAGAGGGGGCCGGTTTGGGGGGCAGAGGGGGAATACCCAGGACGGCCAGCTGTTGGGCGGCGAGCCACTACACGGAACACTCACTAGATTCTACTTTCTAGTAACTGAAGGGCTAGGGGGGAAGGTGCCTGGGCAGGGCCTTATGCGGGGGTGGGGGGGGCAGAGGGAGGGACAGAGAGAGAGAGAGAGAGAGAGAGAGAGAGAGAGAGAGAGAGAGAGAGAATGTGGGTAGGGAGGCCCAACTCTGGCACTCTGCAGCCCTGCAGACTCTGGCAGGTTCAGTCCCTTGGCCTCATTTTCTTATCTATGAGATAAAAAGATGGTGATGATGACAAAGTATTTACCTCACAGACCGCTTGTGAGGATTAAATAAGTTCAAATTAAATAAGCATCTACAACTGTGCACACCCCATGCCAGGTGTATAATACATGATAGGTGTTTTGTTAGCACTCTGCTGCCGCCACAAAGGATGATCCGAAGGGCTTTCTCTGTTCAGGGCTTCATGTGCTATGTGTGGTCAGACGCTGGGCTCACTGTTTTCTCCCAATCCAATATGGGCTTGAGGTTTGAGGCCTTGGGTGCAGACAGGCCAGGCCTGAAGCTATCCCAACTCTCTGGGGACCCAGGCAAGTATTGCCCATTAAGCAGGGCTTGCCTGGGGGCTCTGGAGCTGAGGGTCTGGGCTGGCTATTGGGATGGCTGTAATGCCCCACAGGCAACTCATGGAAAAGGTGTCTGGTAAAGGGTGGTTAGCTATGATGGTGTGGTATAGGCTTCAGTGGCTAACCCACCTCTCCCTCTCTCTCTCTTTCACACACACACACACACATACACACACAGCAGCCCAAGACCCTGGAAGGTAGGGGTGGGGCCCACAGAGCTTCAGATCTGGATGTGTCTCCTCAAGATCACCAATTTAAAACCTTGGGTTCTGGGTTCTCCAATCCCTCTCCCCAAAATAAAAATAACAGAATTGGCAGCTGAGCCCAGAGTTTGCCCAAGGTGGTGGGCACTACACCCACGCTGCCTTGGATTCTCTGAACTGGCAGAGGCTCTGAGTGTCCAAGGAAAGCAGCCCATAGTGTGCTCTGATCTGTCAGACCTGTTCTCAAGGAGCCTGGGGCAGGGTAGTTTGTTCTGGAATCCTCAGGATCCTCATCGAGACAGGGATGTTAACATCTAAGGACTGATCAAGCCTGTTGCACCCACAGTGCTGGGCCTGCTACAGACTCCACCAATGGCCAGTGTCGGCTTCACCTGTGTCCAGCCGGGAAGCTTCTTCATGCTTTCTTCTGACCTGCCTTGGAGGGTTACTCTGGAGCCTCTTCCCAAGGTTTCTGGATCTGGGAGGGCCCATACCAGAGCCTAGATTATCTTCTTCTAGATCACTCTGTGCCTCTCATGGAACTGACCACAATTGGCTGTGAAGCCCGCTGAGACTCACTGGTCACTTTCCCAGCTTCTCCCATGTAATTTTTTCTGTCACTTTCTTGGAGTGAGGGGATGAAAAAGTCGAAGCTCCATAGCACTTTGATTTCTAGAATCCTCAGCCCACGTTGCCCACATCTTTTCCACAAGACTGTAAAACCCCAAGAGGTTGAAGAATGAAGGGCAGAAGAATGTAGTGGCTTGACTAAAGTAACAGGGTGTCGGGTTGAGAAATAAGAGCTGGGGTCTTTCTCATGCCCCTGAGCTAAACTAGTCATGAAGCAATGTGGAGCCCTGGTTTCTGGTGAAAAGGGAGACTGCACTCTAGAAACTTCTAGGGAACTGTAAAGATGGTGGTAAAGTCCCTAGTGCCATTAACTCCCTGGGGAGACACAAGCAGGCTCCTGGCCAACCATGTAGCATCCTGGGAAAGAGGTTAGGGCTTTGTGCTGGGGAGTGTGTGTGTGTGTGTGTGTGTGTGTACAAGCTCTTTGTGGGGACTGATGCTTCTCTGCTTTTTTATGAGATGGAGCTGGGGCCACTACAGTCTCTGCTTCCTTTGTCCTTTACATTTGAGTCCCTTCCCATGAATGACTGGAAGGCTCCCTGTGGTCCTCAAATTTTTGGATTCTGTAGGAGATTGCCCAGCTGGAGCCCTGCAGTGCTTGTCAGGGCAACTGGGCCCCAGAGACCCAGTGGAACTTGATCTTGGCCCCCAGTTCTACAGTTCTAGTCCAGGGTTCTTTTCACGACATGATCAAACTCCCAACCCCCCCCCCCAGACCCTACTTACTGTTCCTCTTCCCCTGGGGCTGGATGTGCCCACTGCAGAAGGACACTGCCTGGACCAGGGCTGTGCCCTTGTGGGACACTGTGCTCCAGGGGAGGTCAAAGGCAGCAGATGAGGTGCCAGGCTTCTTGGGGCCATGGATCGCTAGCCCCACCCCCGATCTCCCGTGTGATGTCCTTGCTGGGCCAAATGCTTTGTATCTACAGTGCCACCCCCATTGTCTGCCTGCAGGTCCCTGGCCCTGGGCCAGCAGTACACATCTCTGGGCTCCCAGCCCCTGCTCTGCGGCTCGATCCCAGGCCTGGTCCCCAAGCAACTGCGCTTCTGCCGCAATTATATCGAGATCATGCCCAGCGTGGCAGAAGGCGTGAAGCTGGGCATCCAGGAGTGCCAGCACCAGTTCCGGGGCCGCCGCTGGAACTGCACCACCATAGATGA
Organism: Rhizomys pruinosus; assembly: GCA_009823505.1. Taxonomy (NCBI): domain Eukaryota; kingdom Metazoa; phylum Chordata; class Mammalia; order Rodentia; family Spalacidae; genus Rhizomys; species Rhizomys pruinosus. Next base: position 2,086,314 of record VZQC01008331.1, on the reverse strand, counting down.
CAGCCTGGCCATCTTTGGGCCTGTTCTGGACAAAGGTACTGCCTGGGGCAAGGTGGGAGTTGGCTGGGGGCCTGGGGTTAGTGGGACAGGCGGGCGTCAGAACCCTGTTCCTTTCCTTCCTTCGTGGGAAAATCTTGAGTCCAAGATCTCCCTAGGAGGGTGATGAAATTGGTGGTGACCAATGCCTTTCCCTGTTCCCCATGGAAAGTGGGTGGAATCCATCTCTGGAAAGACCAGGATTTCTCTACCTCAGCCATATCTTTCCAGTGCTGCAGGGGGCCAGGCAGCCTTGAGATGCTGCAGGGTCCTGAGATGTGAGGAGAGGCACCTAGGAGCCCAGAGCCTTCCTTCCTGGCTGGCTCAGCAGGGCCCAGGCTTTGATGTGGACATGTGTGACATTTCCCTTATGCTGTGCTAAGTGCCATGCAAATACCGCTTTGGGATGTGGCCAGTCCTAGGTATACCCCCAGGAAAGTCTCCAGGATCTGTGGAAGCTGTCTGGTGCTGGCAGCATCACTTGACCCCCAAGGGTCCCCTGAGAGTTCCTGTCTGTCCCAATATCCTCGAGGCTAGACATGCCTATGAACTCTGGTAGCCTATGGAGAGTTCTCCAGCCATCTTGGGTCCTGGAAGTCTAACTAGCTATGTCTCAAGCCTATGAAAGTAGCAATATTTGACTTTGAACACAGGGTTTGGGGGAGGGAGGGATGAGTGAGGTAGCAAGAGGGGGACACACCGTCTCCTGGGTTCTTGGCTGAAGATGGACTGCTCTTAAAAGAGCTTGCAGTGTCCTGGGAGTTAGTGACCCCAGCTGGCCTGGCCGGCATTGTAATGTTACCAGCCGATGGGGGAGCCTGGCTTCTTTTTAGAAGAAGGAATTGGTAAAAACTGCATTAACAGCCAGGAAGAAAAGGAATCCCGAGCTAGTTGGAGGGTGGGCTTAGGGTTTGGGACCGGGGAGCTACCTGACTACCCCGTTTTGGAGAGGATCCCTCTTTACCTGGGTTGCGTTGGGAAGGGTCTGTTGGACCTACTGGCAAAACGCTGGCTATTGTCCTGGCACAGGAGGGCAATTAGCAAATCAATGGATGATGATTCTGTTTACGCTTCTATTACCAAAGCTAATTATTCCTTGTTTACATAAAAGGTTTGGCCTCTAATTGGGGCCAAGTGGTGGCGGCGGCGGCGGCCGGCTTTTCAAACCTGATCTCGCCGCCGTGTCGGTCTCACCTCCTTCCGGGCGCCGCGCCTCTGGCCTGGTTGCACTTAATCAAACATGCCGGCGTCCCGACGCCTCTCCAAAAGCAACACTGGCCTTCTGACCGCTCCTCTAGCCCAGGACTTTAGCCCTGGAGACCCTTCGGCTTATTGCCCGCCCCCAATGGGTTTGACCTTTGCAGTCACCGCTGTGGGTCCTGCAGCACGCCTGCCTTCGTCCCATTGCAAACGGGCAATCCGTGTAGCGGGGTGCGGGGGACATGGGGCCGCTGGGAATCCATGGTGGGTGGGACTCCGGGAAGACGACCCCGCCGCGCCTCTGCTCTCTGCCCGGCTACGTCCGTGCCCTGGCCGAGCTGGCTGCAGCGGGTTAACCGGCGCCCACCGCGTGGAGACCCGCGCGGCACGGAGCGGCGGGCGCGGCCCCGAGCAGGTGCGGGGAGCACGGCCGGAAGGCGCGAGGCCGGGTCCCTCAGCTCCCCGAGGGCGCGAGCGCCGCCCCCCGCCGCCCCCGCTGCGGCCGCCGCGCCATTCACACGCCCTCTGGCCGCGCGGCGCGGAGCGGGGGCGGGGGCCGCCGCCTCCCGGGGATCGCGCGGCCCGGCGCCGGGGTCGGGGGCGCGGCCCGGCCACGGGAGCCGCCCGTTGCTACGCGGTGGCGGCCGGCCCGGCGGCCCGGGCCCGGCGGCCGCATTATGCGGGTAATGCGGTGTGACACCGCGGGAACAAAGGCGGATTGAGCGGCCCAGCGGGCCCCGCCGGACGGGGACCAGCACAGCGGGGCTGGCAGCGACGCTCCCAGGCTAATCCCCACCCCGCCCCCGCGTCCCCGGCGCTGGGAACCGCGCGCGCCCTCCCTCCGATCGCCACGGCGCAGAGCCCCGGGCTGCGGCCCACGATGCTGCGCGAGCTCGGGCCCCGCGCGCAGCGGGGCTGAGGAGAAAGGAGAACGCGGCCCCGCTGTGCAGGGGGCGCTCGTGGGTGATGTGGGACCCGAGACAGTGAGCCTGCCCGGGCCTCAGTGTCTGCAGAGCTGCGAGCGCCCTCAGGACTCAGGACCCGGCCAGGGCCTAGGAGAGAAGGCGGCCGTGCAAGCCCTGAAGCCCTGGGGGTGAGGGGGGGGTGCTGGCCACCAGTACGAGGTGGACGTGTTCCTCCCTCTCCGGGGTCTTCTGTAAGAAGAGATGGCTAGACCACTGGTCTTACCAGCCTTCATCTCCCCAACCGTCAGTGTTCCACCTATAAAATAGGGTTCAGAGCGTTGTATGGAATAAAGCACCGGAAGAGGTGGCTCTCACAATGAGGTTAGGGGACAGCCCTGAAAATCTTCCCCTGTTGCCAGACCTTGGGGCCAGAGAGAGTATCTAGACCCGATTGCTTGGAAGGAGAGGGGCTCAGGGAATGGGCGGCTACGGCAGGGAGAAGTTGCACCCATTTTACAGGGCAGAAAACTGAAGCTCAGATAAGGAGTCTGCTTACAGGGAATCGAGATTGGGGCGGATCATAGGTAGATGACCAGGTCTATACCTATTATACCTGCAGATTTCCAGGAAGCCCTACAGATCTCCAGGGTGGAGGGCTCAGATCTGGGGGAGGCAGGGAGTGGGAGCGTTTCTCTGGAGCTTGGGAAGGTACAAAGTAGATCAGAAGCTGGGATCCAGCATGGCCACCTTAGCTCTCCACTGAGCAACCCTGCCCCTTCACAGGCTCTTCTGTAATCGCATTTGGGTTTGTCAATCCATAAAGTGAGGATACCAACCCCAGGGAGCGGGGCACCTGGTCCCTTTGAGTTCTTCCTCAGCCCTCGGAGGTAGGACTGCCGTGACCTATGCTCCAGCCTGAGCACTGCCTACCGAAATCCTCCCGCAGCCACTCGAGAGTCGGCCTTCGTGCATGCCATCGCATCAGCTGGCGTAGCCTTCGCGGTCACGCGCTCCTGTGCGGAGGGCACCTCCACCATCTGTGGCTGTGACTCGCACCATAAGGGACCACCCGGTGAAGGCTGGAAGTGGGGCGGCTGCAGCGAGGACGCTGACTTCGGGGTGCTGGTGTCCCGGGAGTTTGCAGATGCACGTGAGAACAGGCCAGATGCGCGCTCCGCCATGAACAAGCACAACAATGAAGCAGGCCGCACGGTGAGCCTGGGGCACACCTGGGACCCCCGGCCTGCCCTGCCCTGGCCTGCCCTTCCCACCTTGCCTCTTGGGCTGGCTACCACCCACACCCCACAGCGTCTCAGAACCATCCACCTTCCTATGCCAGAGCCCAGAGCCATTTTGCTGGTTCTTTTATTTTCTTTTTTGAAAACTTGTGTGTGTTTGAGTGGTGTGTGTGTGTGTGTCCAGGGGGTGGGGGGAAAGACTGCTGTGGAACTTTGAGGTCATTCTCACCTTCCACTTTGTGGGCTCCTGGCTGGAACTGCAGTCATCACCATGCTTGGCCACAAGCCGTCTTGCTGGCCCTGTGCCTGGTTCTTTGGGGAAACAAGTCTGCCAGGGAGTATGGCCACCCTAGGAGAGCAGGTGCCCACCATGTTCTGGTTCGCTAGCTGTGTCTGCTGTGTAGGTCTGTGATATGGGGGTGCTGATGGGGACTGGTTTTGAGTCCAGCTTTCTCCCTTCCTGTGGTTGTGCAACCTTGCGCTCTCAGCCTCAGTGTCCCCATCTGTTAACTAGGGATAACAGTCCCTAGTCTCTATCGCTTTGCTAAGTAAATGTGATGTCTGCCAGTGCATGGGATGTGACTAGGGACACTGGTCCCTGTCCATTCTCCTTGGCACTGAGTAAGAATAGGGAAGGGGGTGTGGCCCAGGTAGGAAGGAAGGGGCCCCAGGTGTGTCAGTCTGGGTCTAACTGCTTGCTGCTCCTCTTCCCCCAGACCATCCTGGACCACATGCACCTCAAGTGCAAGTGCCACGGGCTGTCGGGCAGCTGTGAGGTAAAGACCTGCTGGTGGGCCCAGCCTGACTTCCGGGCCATTGGCGATTTCCTCAAGGACAAGTATGACAGCGCCTCAGAGATGGTGGTGGAGAAGCACCGGGAGTCTCGGGGCTGGGTGGAGACGCTCCGGGCCAAGTACGCGCTGTTCAAGCCACCCACTGAGAGGGACCTGGTGTACTACGAGAACTCCCCCAACTTTTGTGAGCCCAACCCAGAGACAGGCTCCTTTGGCACCAGGGACCGGACTTGCAATGTCACCTCCCATGGCATCGATGGCTGCGACCTGCTGTGCTGTGGCCGTGGTCACAACACGAGGACGGAGAAGCGGAAGGAGAAGTGTCATTGTATCTTCCACTGGTGCTGCTACGTCAGCTGCCAGGAATGCATCCGCATCTACGATGTGCACACCTGCAAGTAGGCAGGTAGGGTGCCAGGAGGGCACGGGGCTGGGAGCCAGGCTGCCCCTCTCCTCTGACAGACCTGCCCTTTCTTTTTTTTCCTTTTTCTTTTTTTTTTTTTTTTTGGTCTTTTTCAAGACAGGGTCTCCCTGTAGCCCCAGCTGTCCTGGAACTCACTCTGTAGACCAGGTTGGCCTCGAACTCAAAAAGATCCACCTGCCTCTGCCTCCCGAGTGCTAGGATTAAAGGCGTGCACCACCACGCCCGGCTCAGACCTGCCCTTTCTAAGCTGTCCAAGACACACAGGCTCTCCCAGCCAAAGTAGGAAGTCTGGGTTTCCCAAGCTTCTGTGGGAATGGTCTTGGGCAATGACATGGTGGGTTACACCAAGCTCGGATAATAACTGAGTGTGTGTCCCTAAGCCACAAGGAACTGATTAAATTTCTCACACAAATTAGCCAATGAGGAGCCAGATCAGATTTGTTCATGGCCATGGGCTGTCATGACTGAATGCCTGTGCAGGCAGAAGAGAGATGCTGTCTGGTCTCCACAGTGCCCCAACTTCCCATTCTGTCTTGGCCTTACTTTCTTTTTGGGTTGAAAAGTCTCTCCTACCCTGAGGCAGAGTCATTTTGCATTGACCGTGAACTCAGAGGGCAGGCTTTGACCGAGTGTGAATCCTCCTGAGCGTGGGGAGGTGGGTGGGGGAAGCGAGATCTGAGGCTTGGGTGGAGCGGGAGCACTCTCACCAGGTTTATGGAGGGAGATGGGGAGGAGGATGGATCCCAGTTCAGAGTAACTGTGGTGAGTAATTGTGGGATAAAAGGCTGGTGGATTATGCTCCCAAGCTTCCTAGAGGTGGCCTGTGTGGGAGGACCCCAGGGAAGATCAGTCTAGATGCAGAGTGGTCCTGGAGCCTCAGGCATGGGTGGTGGTTTCTAGGCCTTTCTCTGTCCTTTCCCCTGAGAAGGGTCTACTGTGCTGAGGTCTGAGCGTGGGCCCTGCTTCTCCTTTCTGTCAGCTATGGGACCCAGACAAGGTATTCTTCGTAGACCAGTTTCAACATCTGTCACCTTCCTCCAAGATGCACAGTTATTGGAAAAGCTTGTCTGCTGGCTTAGGGCCTGCTGGGGCAGGGTTAGGGAAGAGTACTTCACCTTAAAACATGTTCCTCCCAGGCACCTTGAAGTTGGTGACACACTGGAGCTGATGGCTCAGATCTGCCCTGTGTTGGGGGGACTCACAGAGAGTAGCTCTTGTTGAGGGCCACCCTTTCCCAGCTCATGTAGGAAGCAGCTATGGAGCTTAGGTTCTATCCTGGTAGGGAGAGTCCAGGATGGACCTTTCTCCACGTCAGGATCCAGCAGGGCAGGGGGAGGATGCAGGGCAGGTTCAGATCCGCACTTGCCAGCTGTTAAACCTCGGACCTCTAGTCTCCTCACCTGTGGAATGGGGGCCTTGCTGGATTAGTGGTGTGAATGCTTTTCTGAATGTAGCACCACCTGGAAGTGGGATCAAGACGGCCAGAGGATTGTGGGGTGGGCTTGCGGTGAAGACGGCCAGAGGATTGTGGGGTGGGCTTGCAGTGAAGACAGCCCGAGGATTGTGGGGTGGGCTCGTGGTGAAGACGGCCAGAGGATTGTGAAGACACAGCATCATTTTGTAGTCTCACTGCTTTTTTCCAAAGGATAGGAACAAAATCAGTGAGTAAAAGACTCGAAGGCCGGCGGTGGCATAGTGAGGTAGAAGGAATGTTGAAAACCACAAGGACATCTTCTCCAGTGTACACTATGGCAGGAGGTAGCCCTGTACCCTCAATATCAAATAACACATAGTTTTGGCAGCTCTGAAAGGGGTTGTGGGAGCAGGTCTGGTCACTTCCCTTCCTCTCATCCATGCAGACAGTGTACTGATGGAACCCAGATTGGGGGGAGGGGCAGAGTGGAGCAGACCACATGCCCTCCACACCCTTTGGGAAGAACTCAGCCAGGTGGCTTTGTCCAGGAGGGGCAGCATCCTGGCCCTTCCCGTGTGGGGAAGACTCCTTTTCAAATGCTGACAGCTTAAAAGCATCCCATTTGTTATTAGTCCTGTGTTGGAAAGGCTCTGGACCAGAATCACCTCACCTGGCTGCCTCTAAGTCCTGGGTCTGTCCCGAGTCTTTTGTGGGAACTTGGGCATATCCAGGTACTCTTGTAGGACCTTGGGCATATCCAGGTACTCTTGTGGGAACTTGGGCATATCCAGGTACTGTTTTGTGGGAACTTGGGCATATCCAGGTACTCTTGTGGGACCTTGGGCATATCCAGGTACTCTTGTGGGAACTTGGGCATATCCAGGTACTGTTTTGTGGGAACTTGGGCATATCCAGGTACTGTTTTGTGGGACCTTGGGCATATCCAGGTACTCTTTTGTGGGACCTTGGGTATATCCAGGTACTCTTGCTGTGCCTGTTCTGCCCGTCAGTCTTATAATTGGCCTTGCCAGCCCCAGAGCTGAGGGCTGGCTGGGAGTGCCTGTGAAATGGCCTCGTGCCTCAAATCCTGTGGGATAGGGCAGTACAGAAGCGAGAACATTCCCCGCAAAGTTTCCTGGGGAAGGAATTCATCATTAGTTAAGTAGACTCCCTTTATTTTGGACAGCTCATCACAAGCTGCCTGGTGCCTGGGTAGAAATACGGATCGTGCCTGGTACTCGCCTTACTGAGGACCAGCTCCTCAGAGGGGAGGCTTTTCCATCTCTGCATAGGCTACAGTGTACCCAGGGCCCTCAACTAGAAGTAGGGAGGTTGGTTTTTGTGGATACAGCCTCCCCCTCCGTGGCAGGCTCCAAGATGTGTCAGTAGGCTCTCTGATCTTTGCATCCCAGGGGCTGATGTCCTTAGGAGAGTTACTAGGTTTCTGATTCTTCCTGTTTATTTTCCCAAAGGGCACTGGGAAGGGGTAGAGTGTGCGGCTGGACTGATTCATCGAAGTCCCATGGGAAGCAGGACCTAGATCTGGGCCGGCCTTCGGCACTGGCCAGCAAGGAGCATGGACTGTTGCCAGCTGCATGTGATAAATGACCCGGACCCAAACGGCCTCGGACGGGAGGCTCCTCCTCCTCTCTCATCTGACGTTTCTCACCCTGCTGGGGATGGTGTGTGGCTTTTACAGAGGGCTTTCCTTTTGGTTCTTCAGGGTCTGCTAGGAACAGACCTGAGGCTTACCTTTGCACATGTTAAAGAAAATAAAAATGAAAAAAAAAAAAAATTCTACTGCAACAGAACGGGCTGGGCTAATGCGAGCTCTTGGCCTGGTGGGAAAGACACGGACAAGATTCTGTCTCCAAGCTGCTTCTACCTGTGACATTCCAGGATGCCTGTGAGGTGGGAGTCGTGCAGCAAGACAGAGCCCTGGAGTCTCCTTCCTCTACGACGCCCATTCAAATTGGACATGCTTTCCCATTCTGAGAAAAGCCGTAGGTGGCTGGGGTGGAGTGGTGGGGCCACCGCTGCAGCAGGGTCTCGGGTTTTGGAGAACTAGCTGAGTTCTAGGCAGCCGGGGGCAGCTGTCCTGAAGAATGAGTTCTTCTCAGGCTTACTTTTTTTCTGTAACTCTGCTCTGCACAAGGGAGACAGATCTTGACGTTTTTTCTCTGCCATTCTGCAATTTCCACTGTTTCTGAGGTCTATTTTTCATGGTGGATCTTGTAAATAGGTAAAGAGTGGCGGCAAGTATCTCCCAGTTCCAATCCACCTGCAGAGCAGGGTCCTCTGTCCTTCCCAGCCCTGCTCACCTACAGACACCTGGGAGAGCAGCCGACTACAGGGCTGGCACCTCGGGGTAACCAGAGAGAATGAGAAAGCAGCATTCTAAGATGCCACTCCAGTTTGGTGTCTGGCAGCGAGGGGGTGACGCAGGGGCCTCCACGTAGCTGTTCTGCCTTTGGGCCATGTAAGGAAACATGAACAGAGTTAACACAGCCTCTCCCCAACCTGCAAGTGAGCCAGCCTGGGTCCAGGCAGCTCCCAAAGATCTGGATTAGCTGTTCAAAGGGGGCAAGAGAATGAACGAGGCAGCTTCGAGATGCATACTGGCCCTGGCTGGTGGCCTTGAGGGGGCTGGCAAGGTGGGCGTGGCAGCACGGAGCAATACAACTCCACGTTAAGGGGAATTAAGAGATGAGACTGGGGAACGGAGCAGAACAAATATTTCTTTCCCTCGTGTCTGGGGTTTGCTAACCCTGACCTGACACCAGGCCCCTCCTCCTGGTTTGTGCAGTGCTTGGTCAAGCAGACCCTTCTAGGAGGCTGCCACACGCTATACCCTCTGACCATGAGCACCACTCAAACTGCACCTCCTGCCCCTTCCTAGCATCCAAAATGCCCCTTCCTGTCTAACCTTCTCAAAGGTTTGAAATCATGAACGACTGGATGATGCTTGCTTTATGTGAGAACACTTGAGCAGAATGGATACAAACATTAAAAAGTCTTTTCATATCTATGTATTCTATATTAAAAGTGATAAAAGTCATGTTTCTGGGGCGTATTCAAGTAGCTGACAAGTAATTATTTAATAATAGTACATGAGTGCATTGTAATTATCCTCGCTGTAGTCAGGTAATAGTATCCAACGGGAATTTCCTACCAACCTGCTGTATCCAAAGTTTTGTAAAAAGTTGTAGAAGTTGTTGATCTTTTTGATTTTATATTCAAAAAGTCTCTTTTTATAAATATTATTTATTATACAATGTATATACCTTTGAGTTAACTAAGATTATATATTATATAAATATATATATATTTGGAGAAAATATATTTCATCATGCAGTTTTCTGTTAAGTCATTAAAGAGAAGGCAAATCTAAAATGGATACATCGTACCATGTGTGGAGTTTCCAGATTCCTACTCAGGAGGCCAAGGATATGTGATTCTGAAGTAGTGGCCTCTGCTAATTAAATGGCCTCTGTTCTCTGAGGAAGGTCATCTGAGCTGTCATGGACAGCAGTGTGACAGAAGACTTAAAGGATTACTTGATAATAAGTCAACTTTAAAGGAGTGTTCACTTTTGGAAAGAACACATTGGGCGTTAATTCATTTCATAGACTTGAGGATTCTCAGTGATGTCTCAGATACTTCTAATGGCTGTGGCCCAGGTCCTGGGGCCACAGGGTTGGCTGTGGTCCTATTCCTTGAGCCCCTCACATTTCCAACTCCATTCACTGGGAAAAGGATTTGTTCTATTGAAAAGGAAACTGGACTAAAAATGGTCCCTCCCCTGCCAGCTTCACCTGAGCTGTAGAAAAGATAGGCAAGTTGGCAGAAGGGTGTGCCCGGGCTCTGGAACAAGTTACACTTGAAGCCATAGGTTGATTTGGGCAGAAAGACCTGCAAGTGGCCATGTTCTGGGGAAGGGCACTGTCTCCTTAGGCTGAAGCTTCAATAGGACTCACCTGAGGCTCTTGTCCTGCCTGCTTGATGATGCAATATGAAGATATGTGGTCCTTTAGTTTAGACCTATCATAAAATGGCACCCGTGGTGCTTCTGATACATTGCTTCATAGCAAAAGTGGGTTCCCCCCCTTTTCTTGGTCGACTTATATTAGAAATAATTGTTGCTCACTTTGATTCGTAGAATAAAACAAAGAAAATGAACTAACAATCTACCTCTGATGGTAGAAGTGGGCTGCCACCAGACCTTTAGCTACAGAGCCCCTAGGTTAAGGTGGCCAAACGAGAGCTTTTGATGTGTCTTTGGGTCTTGTAAACATGGGCTGGAGAGATGGCTCAGCAGTTCAGAGCACTAGCTGCTCTTCTAGAAGACTTGGTTAGGTTCCCAGCACCCACATGGCAGCTAACAACCAACCATAACCCAGTTCCAGGGAATCCAACACCCTCTTCCACACTGTGGGCACTGCACAACATGGTACACCTACCTACATGCAGCCAATACCATTCGTACACATAAAATAATAAAAAAAGATTGCCAAATATATAAATGGTCCCTATTCATACTTAACTGAGGCCATTTGTAACCTATGATTATCAAATTCTGTGATTAAAGAGAATAGAGTTTATAGCTATACTTGAACATTAGTTTCTCTTTAAGTATTGATACTTAGAAAAATTGAGGGGCTGGAGAAATAGCCTAGCGGTTAAGAGCACCGACTGCTCTTGCAGAGGACCTGGGTTCTATCCCCAGCACCCACATGGCGTTTAAGAACCGTCTGTAACTCCAATTCCAGAACTCCAGTTCCAGGGGAATCCGAGACCCTCTTCTGACCTCTGCGGCATTGCATGACACGGGCGCACAAACCTACATGCAGACAGTACATTCATACACATACAAAAATAAAAATTTAAAAAAATTAATAAAAAAAATCAAGGAAGTTTCTCAAGTCTGCAGTGGTGGCACGTGGGTTTAATCTCAGGACTTGGGAATCAAAAGCTGGCAGGTGTCTGAGTCTGAGGTCAGCCTGGTCTACACGGCAAGTTCCAGTCTAGCCAGGGCTACAAAGTAAAACCCAGTCTCCCAAAAACAAACAAACAAGCAAAAAAAAGGGGAGAGTTTAAAAAAATCTAAAAGAAGGAAAAAACACAATGAAAAGGTATTTTTCAGGCTGGAGAGATGGCCTGGCGGTCAAGAGCACCGACTGCTCTTGCAGAGGACCCGGGTTCGATCCCCAGCACCCACATGGCGGCCAAGAACCGTCTGAAACTCCAATTCCAGGAGAACTCCAGTTCCAGGGGAATCTGACACCCTCTTCTGACCTCCGCAGCATTGCACAACACGGGTGCACAGACCTACATGCAGACAGTACATTCATACACATACAGAAATAAATAAAATTAATAATAAAAAAAAAAAGAAAAGGTATTTTTCAAAGCTAGATTATTATGAAGAAAACAGTGTGAGTTCACAGATGAGGCCTAAGTACAGGGAAAGAAGGTAAGAAAAGACCGAGAGAAACAGCAGAGTGTGACAGTGAGATCATTCTGGGTGATCTGCTGGAGTTCCTCGTGTGCTGCTAGCTAGGATGCGGACATTGTATCAGGTGTGGCTGGTCTACAGATAGGAAGGAGGCTAGTTCAGCACTTCTAATAGACTCCCCAAATAATGATGGTCCATTAAGTAGAGACCGCTGAGAAAAAATGGCAAACGTGTCCTTTTGTAGTGTTGGCTCTCCTGGAACTCACTATGCGCAACAGGCTGCCTTCAAACTTGCGGTGATCCTCCTGCCTCCTTCTCTGGAGCTGGGATTACAGGTGTGCACACCACACCCCAACCTCCTTGCAGACTCCATCCTGACCTCCTGCTGATCACAGGCGCTATTTCTGCATCTTTATGCTACGATGTCAGCACCGGTCCTCCAGGGCTCACATTAGGACCTAGACTCAATAGTTTGCCAGCTGATGAGAAGATTTAATTATTTTGCAATAACTTCTGGAATTAACATGAGTTTTTGAACTCTCAAACAGCTTGCCCAGTCACTCTGAAGAGGCTTGAGGCCCAGTTGCCAGGCAAAGAAAACGAAATCCTGCCTTTGCCTTCTGTGTTTGGATGGGGCAACTATTTATAGCTGACCTGATGCTTCTGAAAGTCTGATCAGGGTTGGATTATTAGACACAGTTGAATCTACACCTTAATTCTGTGATGTGTGGCTGAAACTTAAAGGCTATTAACTTTTTTTTTTTTTTTGGGCTATGAAAAGGCAGCCTTAAAACACATTTTGAGTACTAACTACAATTACACAGATTTTTGTATATTACATGAAAACAAAACCCTCACTGGACATGTAAACATGTAGTAAAGATAAAAAGTTTTAGTTACATTTTGTGATAGCCAGTTAAGTTCATCCACAGACAGCAAACTCCATGGCTCCTGTGCTCTGCTGTTACCTGATCACACTCTGTGGCCTAGCCTGAGCCTACTTTCTCAAGGCAAGGAGACCAGGCTGGCCTCAGGGGCCTCCTCCCAGAGCTGGGGGAGGGGGAGCTATTGTCCAGGCAGTGGCTGAAGGCAGCCTCTCCTCCAGTCTTATTTTTTCTGGGCTTTCTTGAGCCCTAACCTGAGTTGATGCCAAGGGTGGAGGCTGTGGCGTTTGCTATCTCAGAGAAATGCACAAACTGTGAAGAAGACCAAAATGAGCCATGTGCGGACATGAGTTCAACAGTCCTTTGGTTTGTCTATGTCACAGGAAGAGCAATTTTACTGAGAAACAACTTTCCTCTCTGGTTTCTTACTAGTCTAATTTATGGTTCAGTACTTCTGTTTTTAAAAGCAAAATAAGTACCAAGCAGAAGTATATTCTTGTACATTAGCATGTTTGTTTGTTTTGAGACAGGGTCTCCCTATAGCCCCAGCTGTCCTGAAACCCAACTATGTAGACAAGGCTGGCCTTGAACTCCCAGAGATCCACTTACCTCTGCCTCCTGAATGCTGCGATTAAAGGTGTGCACCACCATGCCTGGCTGTAAATAATCTCTTAAACCTTTTTTGGTGTTTTTGAGACAGGGTCTCTCTGTAGCCCCAGCTGTCCTGGAACTCACTATGTAGACCAGGCTGGCCTTGAACTCACAGAGATCTACCTGCTTCTGCCTCTTGAGTGCTGGGATTAAAGGTGTGCACCACCACGCCTGGCTAAACATTGTCTAATATGAGATTGGAAAATAAAATGACTCCTGTGCCAGCTGCAAAAAGACAGGAGGGGTCCTTCTCTGAGTCTCTCTCTTCACAGTCCTACTAGTGGTCTAGGCTGCTCTGTACAAAATATTGGTCTACACCAGATTTCAAGTAGATTTACTCTTTATTGCATTCATTCAATTTGCATTACACAATATAATTTTATCTTTTTCAATATAGTTTTGGACAAAACACAAAGACATTAACCTCACTGAAGGAGAGACATAAGTTAATACACATACTGCTTCGTGGGAAGTAAAGAGGAAGACCACAGACAGACAGACAGGCAGGGACCCACAGTTCTAGCCACCAGGAACTGCAGTTTTGCAACACAATTCACTGTTTTAAAGCCACAAAATAAGCCAGGGATGAAAACCCAACACAAAGTATACAGACAGCAAGATTTGGAGATGATTTGCCTTCTTCTGTGGGGACAGTGTCAGAGCCACACCCAAGTGCCACTGCAGGAACAAGCCTATTAGGTGGCACATGGCAGTACCCCTAGGATGCCTCTGATCACTGTCATCACACTTTGAACAGCAGGAGGGAGAGTGGCATGCAGCAGAAGTCTCCTTGCCATGTACAACGACCCAATTAAAATTCTCCTAACTCAGTGATAAGACAAATCACCCTCAAAAGGACTGGATGAGTTCTTCCCTTTGGAAGAAGAGTGTTTAATACATTGGAATGGATGTTCAAGGGAGAGGACTAGAAGGTGGTTCATTTTGCTAGATGATAGTGTTTTATTTATGTGCTAGATATTACAGATCATTTGATATATAAGAAGGATAAATTCTAAGTAAGTCATTAGGCTGAGGAAAAAAGAGTGGTGATATTAATCAGCCTTTAACATCATCCTAAGGAATTGACCCACTTAGAGTTGGGCACTAATTGGTGCTGGGAGGCCTGTAAATTACTTTATTTCAATATTTCTTTCTGTTTAGGGACGCACAGCTTTCCATGCATATCTTTCATAGGGTTTTAACAACATCTACTGAGTGGTAATGATTAGCATATCTCTTACCACAGAGCAAATTAATTACATTCAGGGCATATCATAGTCACCACAGTAATGATCTGACTTCCTATTAAGAAAGATGTCCTGATTGCAACTTGGAAACATCCTGAAAATGATTGAAAACAGCATGTTAGATATTCAAAACCCCATTTCTCCAGGCAAATGGAATAACCTATTCTGCGGGAGAGCCTTTAACCAAATATCCAATGACCTTTAGTGTTAGCACAGGGAAGCTCTCTAAGAACCCTGAGGAAGTTGCCCAGCTATACTCTGCTCTAGGCTTGCTCAGGGAAGCCTCCTCTCTAGGAGACCCAGTGCTGTCCTGTGGCATTCACATGTGCTGAGAGTTTTCTGAGGGGGAGAGGGGGTGGTCAAGAGCTCAACATGTGCAGAGACACAGTGCTGTCCTGTGGCATTCACATGTGCTGAGAGTTTTCTGAGGGGGAGAGGGGGTGGTCGAGAGCTCAACATGTGCAGCATGTCTCCCACATGTAGACTGAGTAAGGAAGAATCATCTGAGCTTGCGTGGGCAGCAAAGCATAGCAGTCTAAAGCAAGTTTACACCCTGCACAGAACACTAGGGTATCTCACAAAGCACAAGGGAGTTTTATTGCACTGATCATGCGGGGAGCACGTTGAAGGTGGAAGACACTTCGCTTAGTCCTGTGTCCTGAACACGAGGAGTGAAGATCCCAGGCCGTCTTCACCTTGGTCACTTTCCTTGGTCACTGTCTGTTGTGAACAGTCCATTTTCAATCAAAGTCCAGGGGGCTACTGCACGAGAAATATCCAAACACACACACAAACCCATGAGCTCTGCAGAAGGTCATCCACCAAGAACCACAAGCTTCTTAATGTTTTCTTTACCTTTCCCACTATGCACTCGCTATCTGATAGGCACTTTACAAAAGAAAATGGTCACAGCTCCATGCACTTAAAAGCAGGTTCCAATAAATATGTACCATCAAGTTTTTTCCTGCACTGTGACAAGGAAGTTTTGCGAGGCAGGACAGGGAGAGCAAACCAACAGAACACCCAACGTCCTTGCTTGGTCTCTCAGACCTACAACACAGGGAAGAATCTAATAAATGAAAACAAAGTTATGTAGAAGAGAAACCACCGCATTCATATGCGCTACACTGTATGAAAGTCTCAGGGTAAGCACTCGGGTTTCCGGGTGGTACGTGTAGGGTGGTCCTGGGTGCTGTCTGTACTTACGCTCCTTCTTCTCTTAGGAGGGCCAAGAATTTCCTCACACGGTATTCAGGGTCCATCTAAAGTCAGAAGGAACAAAGAAGACACCTGAGTGGCATCTCCTAACAAATGCACACATCCTTCCTGCCAGGGAGATGCTTGGTCACGTGCTTCCAGTGGCACAGAAACCTGTCACCTGCTCCCTGGCCAGTGTTCTGATGCCCAGCGAAGCAGATGACATCATTTAAAAGCAGCAGGATTTCCCAACCTGGAGAATCACTACACACTGGGTTCAAATGTCCCAACCCGCATCGTCATTCACAGACACATCTGGCCAGGTACTCCCTTCGGCTGGTGTTTGTGTGAGGAGGACAGCGCACCTGAAAGGCTTCAGTGAGGAGGGCGCAAAGGACAGCTAAACCGCAGGTCTTACTGAATGAATGAGACAGATCTTAAGAAACCAAATTGAAATTCATGAAATGACCCAAACAGAGCCTATGGTTTTTATAAAATTAACAGCCTGACTTTTTCTTAGGCACAGCATCCCATGAACAGCTTCCTCTGCATCCCTTGAATCCTTTCTTCTTTGGGATTAGTAGAAACTCTGTGCTGTCCCTAAGGTGGCAGAGCTGGGCTCCTCTCTCTGGACGCCTGGCCTTGGATGTGGATGTGTCACAGACCCAAGAAAAGATGGAAGGTTTTGACCTGGGTCCTTGGTTCAGGTCATCATTACTAATTATCTCTTCTGGTTGTCATTTGGTATCCAATAGTTTGTTAAAGTATATTTTAATCTCATTGGTCTAACTGAGATGTGAAGTTATCTGGAAAAAGATCATTAAAAACATCTTCGATTCCTTAAGATGAATTTTTATTGTAAGAAACACACCTTACTTTTAAAACACGTTGGAGAACAGAAGTCTGTTCCCAGGAGGGAACTCCCTGCCCTCCAGGAGCCGCTGGCAAATGCTAGGCACAGCTGTCCAGGAGTGTGCAACCAAATCCCCCTTTCAACTACTTTTTAATTTCTTCTCTTCTGTCCCAGCAAAACATTGAACAGAAGTTTCAAATGTATCAAAGTTAAGAGGTCAGACTACAAAGGACTAAGAAAAAGTGTGAACAGCTAACAAAAGAAACGTTTTTTCCTCTTTGGGAATAGAATTACATATGAATCCATTGTCAAAGTTCTTTTTACAAACTGGAACTGGCTGGAGCTCAGCTGTAGTCAGCACTTGCAGGTCTTTGCCCATTAAATATATTTAATATGTGTGAGCAACGACTTACTGACTTGCCTGTAGCTATGGAATTAGAAGTCAAGAGAAAGGGAGGAAAAAAGTAATCTAGATAAATGACTTTATTCCCTCAGGTGACATCCAGTCAGAGCAGATCCTCAGCTCTGTGCAAGTTTTAACAAAATCTATACAGCGAACAGAGGGAACCGACTTACACTCTGCTAAACTACATGCCTCTCCTCTTGGGCTCAGGCTCCTAAGGCATATCTAAAGAGGAGTCACTCAGCTGCACGGAATCCATTTGACATGAAGGGGTTCAAACTCCAGGCTGTGAAGTGTCAGTGGCTGGAGATGAGGCCCAAGTCCCTAGTCTCGCTTTGTACCTCATGTACATAAGAGGCATTAACTTGATCACTGACCTGCAGGCGTCAAAGGGAGAGGAAGGGAAGGGGGCAGGGGAGAGAAACTCGCATAGCTTCTTCTGTGCAATTATTTAAAAAAAAAAATGTGCTGAAATGAAAAACAAAACAAAACAAAAACAAAGAGTAGAGCTGACTTTCTGACAGATTTATCTTTTTTAAGGAAAGAGCCAATACACCTGTGCACCTTTACCAGGAATAAGCCTAAGCAGGGCTCAGTCCGTGACTCTAATTTATTGCTCATAACAGAAAATACATAAGTTGACTTAAAAACAGCCTAATAGAAACTTTGGTAAACCACTGGTTTCTGAAAACCACACACACAAAAAAGTTTACCAGAAAGGATTAAAAATTCGTTCCCGGGACTGGAGACATGGCTCAGTGGGTTAAGAGCACTGGCTGCTCTTGCAGAGGATCGGGTTCAGTTCCTAGTACCCACATGGGGGGTATCAAACGTCCATAATTCCAGTTCCAGGAGATCCAACACCCTCTTCTATCTCTGTGGGTATTGCACACATGGGAGCACTTACATATATGCAGGCAAAACTTTCAAACATAAAAAAATTTCTATATTTATAGTTGGCATGTGAAGCTTAAAATACCCACAGCTCACACTGGTTGAAAGGCAGGGCTGCTCAGTAATGCATAGTGCT
Source organism: Rhizomys pruinosus (assembly GCA_009823505.1). Taxonomy (NCBI): domain Eukaryota; kingdom Metazoa; phylum Chordata; class Mammalia; order Rodentia; family Spalacidae; genus Rhizomys; species Rhizomys pruinosus. The sequence continues at coordinate 2,068,583 of VZQC01008331.1, read as the reverse complement.
TAGAATAACGCCAATTTGTTTCTCTGTCTGAGGATGGATGGATGGATGGATGGATGGATAGATGGATACATTCATGCATTTGTTTGTTTGTTTGTTCAAGGGTAGTTTACTGAGCACTCTAGTATATGTCGAGCTATTCCAGGAGCTGTGAAGTATGGTGTCTGATCTCACAAAGCTTCGTATGCATATACTTACTATCTAATACATCAGCAAGGGTACACGGAGTTCCAAAAAGAGGGAAGGGAAGGGACGTGGCAGTAGGTATGAGAAAGTTCTAATGAAGTTTCATCTGTTTCCACCCAGGCAGCAGACTAAGGCTTGATTTTCTATGAGATCCTGGGTGCTTTGAGGTGCCAGCAGTCTTCATGAAACTTCTAGAAGTCCAGTCAGAGGAAAACATGCAGAGGCCAGATCTAGTCTGTATAACTGAATGTACTTGTCCCTTGTCCTGCCTCCTAGACCTCCTTTGCTGTCTGTGCAGCCATTTACTGACCTCTGATGGACAGCACTGCCCCTCCCCCATCAGCAACAGACTGTGATTTGGGCTAATTCACTGACAACCTATGGGGCAGCACACGCTGGACAATTGCTCTTTGAAGTCTCTCTTGGTTCCAAGATCTAATAATACATTCAATTAATTAAAACGGAAAGTAACACTGTATTCTTTTCTTCTTAAGTTTAGAAGTAGGAAAGTAACAATGTTACTGCTTGCTAACAAATGAACCTTAGACAAGGAATCCAGGCCCACAGATAGACAAACCCTATTTCTTTGCATCATGCAGAGAATGAAGCAACTCACCTGCAGGGACATCTCGATCAGCATGAGTAGCTTCTTGATTCCTATCCAGACCTTCTTCCCTTTCACTTGCTGAGCAATTGTGGTGCGTTCCTTATCCTTAAAGTTGCCCAAAAGCTACAAAGACAATAAACATCAGTGAAGAGACTTTCACGGTTGCAGATCAGCCCTGTTGACCCTGCAGGGAGCAGTGGGAGGAGGGACTTGACTGGGAGAAGCAGACCTTCCTAAACCCAGCAGGTGCGATCATGAAGGGAAAACCTATTCTCTTGGTATCTATCTGTTTGTTTGTTTTTTTTTGTTTAAGACAAATTCTTATTCTGTAGCCCAGACTAGCCTCAAAATCTCAGCAATACTGCTTTGGCCTCCTGAGTGCTGAGTTTACCATGTCTGAAAAAAATTTACATTTTAAATTGCTTTTCTAAAGACCTCTACTATAACTTAGAGATATATTTTCTGGGGAACATAGCTTCAATCCATAATAAATTTAAAATTTTAACATTCCTTCCTAGGAACAATTTGTATGTGTTAAAGCAGATCAAATTCAATTCTGTAATTCAACTGGGACACAAAAAGCAGCACAAACAGGTTACCTGAGCATAATTTCTCAGATGGACAACTTCAATTTTGTCAGGAGCAGCTACTCTATGAGTCGTGAGGCCTTTGAGAAGCTGAACTGACTCTACCAATAGCAGCTCCAATAGCTCACATTTTACAACAGATCTCATCAAATGATTTGTGTACATTAATATTAATCACAGTCTACTAAAGAATTTTTTAAAATTAAAGATTTTATCATCAAAAATTTAAGAAAACATGTCTATATTATAAAGTTGTTAGTGAAGTTTTGGTAGCTTTTTGTCGCCTTTTTTTTGCAAAGGCTTCTAATCGTTGTTGTAGTTTATTAAATGCAAAGAATGTGCTGGCAGCCGCTGTGAAGAACTGATTTCTCTTTAGTGATCACTTCCCACCTTGCGTTCCACCCATCCAAGCACCTGGCTATGGAATCTTTAAGTATCAAATGCATGCTGGGAACAGCTTGCATGCTGCCCACACCCAGGAATGGGAAGTTAATTCACTTTTTTGTATTCTTCTTCCTCTAGTTCCTGAAAACCATAGGAGGCGGTGCCCCAGGGTCTCGCATTCTCATGTAACTTAGTCACTAAATGCCAGGTGCAACAGCTGGTTACCCCTCTCTGATACACAGACACATTGACCCACTGTCACCTCCAGAGCTTCTAACAGCTGCTCTCCTGTGGCAATGTTGGGCACGTGGATGGTGGTGCTGAAAGCATGAAGCATTTCCATCTCCTGGAGCACATCCTTACGGCTAGTGGTCCCAATGATGAGAAGCTTTCGGCCCTATAGGGAGAAAAACAGGGTAAAATGCACAGAAAGACTAACTATGGAAACTAGAAGAAACTCGAACAAAATGAGCAAAAGCCACTTACTTGTATATGTAAATGATTAGGCAAAACACAAAAGATCAGGATTTTCCAAATAAAATTCTAAAAGAAACATTGATACCAGGATTCGGAAACAGCAAAGGGGAAATAGTTTCTTTTGGTTCACACCAGGGACACAAACCAAGGCCGAAGACCACTCTGTCCTCAGGCCAGCATGGTGGTATATGATGGGAAGTGGGATTAAAAAAAAAAAATCAGGGCTGAGTGGGGCGTGGTGGCGCACACCTTTAATCCTAGCACTCAGGAGGCAGAGGCAGGTGGATCATTGTGAGTTCAAAGCCAGCCTGGTCTACAGAGTGAGTTCCAGGACAGCTGGGGCTACAGGGAGACCCTGTCTCCAAAAGACCAAAAAAAAAAAAAAAAAAATCAGGGCTGGAGAGATAGCTCATCAGTCAATAGCAGCTCTTGTATAGGGCCTGAGTTTGAGTCCCAGTACCACACTGTGGTTAACAACCCTCCCTAACTCCAGTTCCAGGAAACCAGATGCTTTCTTCTGCGGGCACTGCACAACACAACACAACACAACACAACACAATAGGTCAGAAGAGGGTCTCAGATTCCCCTGGAACTGGAGTTACAGACGGTTCTCAGCTGCCATGTGGGTGCTGGGTATTGAACCCGGGTCCTCTGCAAGAGCAATCCATGCTCTTAACAGCTAGGCCATCTCTCCAGCCCCAGTTTTTCTTTTCTAACACTTGTTGGGTTAGCATCAACTGTAACTTGTAGCTTTGGGGCTATTTTTCATTTCTAAAACATTTCTTGCTTTCTGAGCATTTTCCTTTTTAATTGCATTCTACTGTATTTCATGGATACAGTATCTTATTTTCAGTTTTTATTTATGTGTTTATCTTTATTTTATGTGTATGAGTGTATGCCTGCATGTATGTAAGTGCATCCATGTCATGCAATGCCTGCAGAGGTCAGAAGAGGTCACTGGATCCCCTGGAACTGGTGTTGCAGGCAGTTCTTAGCTGCCATGTGGGTGCTGGAACTCAAACTTGGGTCCTCTGCAAGAGCACCCAGTGCTCTTAACCACTGAGCCATCTCTCCAGCCTGTGTGTGTGTGTGTGTGTGTGTGTGTGTTTTGCTTTTGTTTTGAGACAGGGTTTCACTACATAGCCCTGGCTGGCTTGGAACTCACTATGTAGATGAAGCTGGCTCCAAACTCATAGAGCTTGGCTTCCTCTTGCTCTGGATTAAAGGCCTTCACCAGCAAGCCCAGCTCAATATCTCCTTTTGGGTCTCCGTGAACACGAGAACTTTAATGAATGTTCTCGCTGGTACTCTATCTGTCTGTCTCTTCTGAGTTCCTTTTCCCCTGTTTACTGGAAGCTTTCCTCAAGTGTGATGACTGCTGGATGACTGTTCATACTTGAGAGTCAGGGCAGGGGCTGGAATCTCTGTATGTGAGCACCACAATACAGGATATTGTTGTACATCCTGGCTGATTATTGGGAGTCCCCAAAGGTCTGCATGTGCAGTTGATTTTTTTTTTCCACAGAAGAATGTTCCATTCTCCTGTCAGGGCTACAAAGCCTCCAACATACTGGGAACCAGTATAGTCCAAGTAGCTCCCTTTCCACTTAGTCCTGCTTGTAGAGTGGCGCCTCTGCAGAGCAGTGTCTCACTCTGTCCTCACTGTGGTCAGGAGAATTAGATACCAGCACTATCCCCATTCTAGTAATGAAGCTACTGAGTCAGATACCTGTGATTTGTTCAAGGTCAAAAACTAGTAGCGATGGAGCCAAAAATGAAGTACAGAACAGCCTCATGATGAAAAACACACGGGAAAAGACTCACTTGGAAAAGTAGAGGGGAGTAAGTTTGAAACTTGTTCATAGTCAGATGTGTAACACATAGCAGCCCATAGACAAGAAAAGATTTTTGAGACAGGATCTCAAATAAACCAGGCTGGCTGGGCGTGGAGGCAGAGGCAGGTGAATCCCTGTGAATTCAAGGCCAGTCTGGTCTACATAGTGAACTCCAGGCCAGCTGGGACTAAAGGGAGACCCTGCCTCGAGAAGACCAAAAATGAATGAATGAATGAATGAATGAATGAATAAATCAATCAGGCTGGCCTTAAATTCACAGAGATCAACCAGCTTCTCCCTCCTGAGTGCTAGGATTAAAGGCCAGTGCTCCACACCTGGCACATACACTTTTTTTTTGGTCTTTTTGAGACAGGGTCTCCCTGTAGCCCCAGGTGTCCTGGAACTCACTCTGTAGACCAGGCTGGCCTTGAACTCACAAAGATCCACCTGCCTCTGCCTCCCAAGTGCTAGGATTAAAGGCGTGCGCCACCACGCCAGGCCAGCACATACACTTTTAATACAATCATTGAAACTATTCGCAGATCTGAGAAACTCAGGGCCTTAATATAAAGAAGCCCACAGAAACATTTTAAGAAACCGAAGATCAGCCGGGCGAGGTGGCACATGCCTTTAATCCTAGCACTTGGGAGGCAGAGGCAGATGGATCTTTGTGAGTTCAAGGCCAGCCTGGTCTACAGAGTGAGTTCCAGGACAGCTGGGACTAAACGGAGACCCTGTCTCAAAAAAAGACAACAACAACAACAACAAAAATCTCACTACTGTCTTAGGCATGATAGCTTTTCTCAAACCTGCTCATTGTTTCTTTCCACTTATGTGTTAAGAGCGAACAAGGAACCAGCGCCAGCACTAAGGCCTACGAGAAACAAAGCAGAAGGCTGGGCTTAGCTCCTGGCAGAGTACTTGCCTAGCATGCCCAGAGCCTGCGTTCAAGACTTCCCACACAACCGTATGCACCTGTAAGTACACATAGTCACAGGAAAAGAAACTAAAACACTCTGGCGCTATTAGCTGTGTGTAGAGTCCAAGGTACAAGTATACAAGTATACAACTGGTTGTTATTACTAGTCAATAAATCAGCTAGCTAAATATCAAGTGTTTATCAACACATTCGCCAAGTTTCTAGATGACCACAGAACAACCTTGTATAGAGAAGTAGGAAGATCAAACCAGCAACAAACCCCACAGATGATGATGTCATATGGAAAGGAAGCACAGCATACACAAGGGTGTCAGGCAGAGGGTAGAAACCTGGCAGAGAAGGCAGCAAGGGAGAGGACATGGACTCAATCTTAAAGAATGGGTGAGCTGATCAGGAAGATGAAGGAGAAGGATGTGACAAGCCAGAGGGAGCCGAAATATATTAAGCACAAAGGCAAAATAACAAAACGAAAGCTGGGATGCTGATATAATTAAACATGAAAAGATATATATAATTATATATAATATATATATATATATATATTTATTTATTTTTCATTTACTCTACCAATTAATTATATGTTTAAAATACTACAAACTTAACTTTACACAATAAATAAACCATAAATTCTACTGCTAAACTTGAACATTTCTCCAAACTAGTTGATGTCGAAGGCCACACATGCTGGAATATTCCTATTACAATTATCACTATATAAAAATCCCCCATCATGGGCTGGAGATGGCCCTAGCGGTTAAGATCACCGAACTGCTTTTCAGAAGGACCTGGTTCGATTCCCATCACCCACATGGGGCTTAGAACCGTCTTACTCCAATTCCAGGAGAACCTCCATTCCAGGGGAATCTGAGACCCTCTTCTGACTCCGTCAGGCATTGCACGACACGGATGGCCCAAACCTACATGCAGACAGTACACTCAACACAACAAAAAAAAAAAAAAAAAAAAAAAAAATCCCCACATCAGCCGGGTGTGGTGGCGCATGCCTTTAATCCTAGCACTTGGGAGGCAGAGGCAGGCGGATCTTTGTGAGTTCAAGGCCAGCCTGGTCCACAGAGAGAGTTTCAGGCTAGCTGGGGCTACAGGAGACCTTGTCTCGAAAAGACCAAAAAAAAAAAAAAGTTAAATAAAATCCCCACATCATGCTCTTCTCACAGAGGACAATGCTGGCCTTACTGAAAGAGTGGCGCTGACAGAGCTTCTGGCTCATTAGTAAAAGCTGGACTTTGCAACCACTGCCATTTTCCTCGAGAGACTTTCTCCTACAAGGACCATGATGCTCTTCAGAGTGTTGAAAGATTGAGAAATGTGGGGTAACTTATAATGGAGATGCTAATTTATGTTTTGCTTTTCTTCTTGTTTAACAAGACTGCAAACACTGCAAAGAGGTCACGATCCAGGCAGGTTCAGGCCTTGACTTGCAAAGCATCATCTTTCAGAAAACACTGAAAAACATTACCAAATAATTAAGTTATGGTGGATCATTCTGTATATTAATTAGTGGTAATGTTCATCTGGAAGCATTTGCATGAAAAAGCAGTTCTGGATGTACTAATGTAACAAATCATGCTGGGTCGTACATGAAGGGTAAAAGCCGCCAGCAGCACGCAAAGCTTTAAAGGAAGAGTTCAACCCAAGGGGAAGTCTATGTTGCTAATGTGTGGGTACCAGTTTTAAGCCCATAGTGCCCAAACATGCCTCTTGGAAGAAAGGAAAAAAGCAGTGATAACCTATTTGTGGGATTTGTGGGGCAGGGAGCTGCTCCCAGCATCTCTACTGAGATTTGCTAGTCCTGAAGAGATAAAGAAAAAGCCTAAATAAAATGACTATCTGCCAATCGGATTACGATAAACATTGTTCCAAAGTTAAATAAGTATTAGTTAACTAAGTCTTAGCACCATAAGAAGTAACTCAGGTGAAAACATTACCATGAAAAAGGCAGGGCTCAGTCAGGTGTTGATCCTTCAAAAAACCACTTCTTTACATGATGAAGAATGAGCAAGCACTAAGCAGCATCTAAGCCTTTTGCCACACAAAGGGCTAACCAGATAATCCACACCCTTTCAGAGGTTTTGCCCATTGATTGGCCCCAATCAACTGATTTGTAACAAAAGTTCATGTGGAAGAAAGCTTTTTTTCCCCTTTTCCTAAATAAAAATGCCACCGATCTAATAACTGCAGTGGAATGGAAGGGCTGGCTTCAACCTATGAACAAAAGTAAAGTCAGTTATGCAGGAAAGAAAGGCCATTCTTTCCATATCATTCAATGCGGGTGAATGTGATACACCCTGGGTAAGGAGAATTAACTGGGAACAATTGGAAACCCTGAAATGGATTAAGAAGAGTTTAAAAGTGAGGTTTAAGACTGCTGTGTGCTGTGGGCCTTAAACTTTATTTTCTGATGATTACAATTTGATGTTTCTGTAAACGAGAGTGAAGAACGTTGGGATATTAAGACTTTGTAAATCCAGCATGTAAAAGACAAAACTGACGCTAGCTAATTGGAGCATTAATAAGAATTTATTCTTTCTTAGGTACAAGAATGATGAAATTTGGTTTGTGCCTTCAAAGTGATTCTAATTTAGCTGAGAAAAATGGCAAGCCAGCATGCAAGGCCAGTACCAAATAGCATAGCAGCAAACACCAAGTGCCAAAGGCTATGGGGACTTGGAGGCACTGGCACACCCAGAGTCTCTCAGAATGGGGTTACCCAGGAAGAGTACTGCACAGCTGCAGGCCCAGCACAAAGAGAAGGTGCTGGCAAGGCCTCGGGGAGCTCTAGGTCTCTAATGCTATGAACCTCATGTGGGTGGGGGAAGCAGCTGAGCCGCAGAGCAAGAGATGAGGGCGACCAATGAAAGGAAGACAGAATGCGGGAGGAAGGAAGGAAGGAAGGAAGGAAGGAAGGAAGGAAGGAAGGAAGGAAGGAAGGAAGGAAGGAAGGAAGGAAGGAAGGAAGGAAGGAAGATAGGAAGGAAGGGAGAGTTAATACAAAAAGCAGCATGAGAAACCAAAGAAGCGTTGAGAAAGAAGAGCTGTGGAGAGAAAGGATGCTGGCCGCTGCCTGCAGGACACCTTCCCCTGGGGCCTGAGACAACTCGGCACACTGACCCATGTGGGTTCTAAGAACGAGCCTCCCCACGAAGGGTGCTGCACTCTTTAGCCACAGCTTACACATATGGAGTTCTTCTAATGGCAGGCAGGGGTTGGGGGAGCAATGAGGGGTGGGGAGTAGAACAGGGAAAACAATGGAAGACAAGCAAGTCTCCTGAAGGTTGGTAGTTTGTGCAGTAGAAATTGTCCAAGAGCCATCATTTTACAGCTGGGTGGTTGGAGGTAGATTATCTCAGCACAAGACTCTTCTTCAACCATAAAAATGGGATTAAAAAAATCCTACCTACTTGTGAGACAGAGCATGAAGTAAAGAATGCTGGAGAGAGGCTCTGTGCTAGCACTGTCACAACAGGCAAGAGTGAGAGAAAGCAAGTGTGCTGGGAGCAGGCACGTTAGGGTTCACACTGCTAGGGAGGCAGGCGTGGGTCCCGGGGAGCAGGCACGTTAGGGTTCACACTGCTAGGGAGGCAGGCGCGGGTCCCGGGGAGCAGGCACGTTAGGGTTCACACTGCTCATCCTACCTGCAGCAACCATGAGGCCCGGGAGGCTTTAGGTTGCATACCTTTTGGGAAGAACTCACTGCAGTGGGTTTGAGGGGCCTCCAGGAAAGGCAGCAACTTCAGAGGGAGAAAACAGCCCGGAGCAGAGGCTAGCAGGAAGCCTCCTTGTCTATCACTTTTTCTGGCTTCATTCTTGAGATGAGAATAGTTCCTCTCATTCTGTCTGCCTGATCCCAGCGCTTCCCTCGCCGTGCTTGCCTCGCTGCACTTCCGGACAAGCTTGACCCTTTTCCAGTCCATCATTTCCCTGCAGTCTCAGCTGCCCCAGTCCTGGAAGCATTCGCCCAGCTGCTGGCACACGGTGGGTGCACCAACGCTTCCTGGTCCTTCCCTCCACATTCCCATGGGCCTGCCCTGTCCAGGGCTTGCTTGAACGCCTGCTTTCCCACAGGCTTACGCTGCACCATGCTCACCAGCTTCCCCCAACCATTCTGCTCTGCTCTCCTGAATGAAATTTTTTTTTTTGAGATAGGGTCTCCCTTTAGTCCTAGCTGGCCTGGAGTTCACTCTGTAGACCAGGGTGGCCTTGAACTCACAGAGATGACCCTGCCTCTGCCTCCCCCAGTGCTGAGATTAAAGGCGTGGGCCACCACGCCAGGCTCAAATCACCTTTTATACTATGTACTTGACTCACTCCCTGTATTTACTTATTGTATGTCTTATGAGTGCTTTGTGAGGGCCAGGACTTACTGGCTGTTTGGTTTTACTGATGCATCTAGTGGTAGTACAGTGTTTTGTGCAGAGTACAAAGTTAGTATGTGTTGAACAAATGAATGATGATTTCTCTCCTCTCCTCTCCTCTCCTCTCCTCTCCTCTCCTCTCCCCTCCCCTCCCCTCCCCTTTTCTCTCTCTCTCTCTCTCTCTCCCTCCCTCCCTCCCTCTCTTC